>JALKBU010000115.1:0-79729 GCA_023091735.1 Trichomonas tenax | reverse complement strand
GTTTACGGAAACACTGCCGACACCGGTTCAGGTACTGATTACATGCCTCCATACATTACTGTTTACACGTGGTATAGGGTTTATTAAATCCGAATAAATTTCTCTCATAACCACTAAAATTATTTTTCAAATTTCTTACTTCATAAATCCATTCGCTTTCTTTTCTTAGTTAGTTAGTTTGTCATAAATTATTTTTTCTAATTTCTAAATAAATTTCTCTCATAACCACTAAAATTATTTTTCAAAATTTCCTTACCCTCATTTCCTTTCGCTTTCTTTTCTTAGTTAGTTTGTCATAAATTATTTTTAAAACTGAATACATTTTATAAAGTCATAAGTTTCAAAATTAATTTTAACGTTAATTTTGTAAGTAATTCAAAAATTTATTTTTTTATATAGGGGGACCCTAACTTGTAAAACTAATTCTGTCGTAAATATATTTAAATAGATGCTCGCAGAAGCCACGGCGAAGACGTGGGTTATTTTTATCAAAACTGAATAAATTTTATAAAGTCAGGAATTCCAAAATAAAATTAACGTTAATTTTGTAAGTAATTCAAAATTTTATTTTCTATATGGGGGGACCTAACTTGTAAAACTAATTCTGTAAATTTATTTAAATAGATGTTCGTGGAAGCCACGGCGCAGTCGTGGATTACGCGAACATCTAATTACTAACTATAAATTATTATTTTTTTTTCTATTTTTTATTTTTTCACATATACCTTATTCATTACACGATTATTTTCATATTATTACTTATTCTCATAATTATTAATATATCATTAAATTCATAATTAATTATGAATCATGAATTAGATAATGTTTTCATGTTACTTTCATTTTATATATTGATTTATATTATTTAGATTCTCAATATGATCCTTATATTCTTTGTAAAATTCGTGTTTTACTAAATTTTTATTTTTATCTTCAAATTATTCGTTTATAATTCATATTTCCCATGCAAGAAGTGATAATTTCGAATGAGTTTCTTGGTTTTCTTAGGTTTGGAGTGCAACAAAAATTTGCAATGAACAAAGAGAAATGGATGATGTGCTATCATTAGGATGCTGATAGCACAAATAACATTTCCGAAACTCATTTTCGACAATAAAAACACTTTTATTTTGTCGAAGAAAGAAATTTGCCAATTGACAAATTATTTGTCAAACTGGTCACAAAAGTGACACCAACATTTATCATTAAGATTGCAGTTTTCAACAATTTGTCGGAGAGAAACTTGAGAATCATGAGCTCAATACCAAATTCAAGTGCTGAATTGAAGGAAGCTCACAGAGATGAGGTGATGGCATTGTTAAGTCAATTGCATGAAATGGTGAGTGGTGATTGGATCGATATTGATCAGTTATTGCCTACGATAAGAGCAGTCCACAAGAAGATGCTCGTCAATATGAACAAGAAAGAGAAACAAACATAACTTACAATATTATATTTAATTACAAAAATTTATATTGAATAAACACTTAAGAATTGAAAAATCTTTGATGAATAATATAATAAAGAAAAAAGTAGTATAAGCAAAAATAGATAAATTAGAAATTAATTATCATAAATATGACGTAATGCTTGAAAAAGAAAAATCATGTCATGGCCTAAAGCTTGGCCACTTGAGGGCTTTGGAAGTCTCCGGCCGACCTCGCCCAATGACATTCTGGCAACAATTTAAGCATGCATAAATATTGTTGTTTTCTTACCAATTGGGTATATGCTCGTTGATGATAGAGTTGTGGTTCGTCAACAACACTAACCTGGATGTATTGTTTAGACTACAAAGATATTTATAACACTTTTTATAAAGGTAACAATTTGCCCGCGCAAAAAAGTGACAGTTTATTCATGAAAAGTGACTTTAAGGTTCCCGGTCACTTTTTGATGTTCACTTTTGTCATACACTCCTGTTGGACGAAACTCTGTAATTAGGACGGATAATATCGATAATTTTGTTATATCACAATGGATTTATATTGCACATGTCTGTGTAAACTGTGTCATAATGGTAATTGTGGTTTTTACAGATATTTTAGATATGATCCATATATTGACAACCCAAGGAATGACCAATTGAGGCATGCTTATAATGCATTGTTGAAATATGGCACATTGTGGTAATACCCATTATTGTTAAATGCAATTTTTCAATCTCAATTTTTTGGTGCAGCCGAAAATATTACTTTGTATAAGCTCCCAACATTAGGGAAGCAATCCAAATTTCACGCTTCATAGATACGCGGCACAAACTCATTTTTATATAATCTCATCAAAAAATATATACGTTTTTAAGCATTTTTAAGATCACGGAACAAGTATCACCACAGGTTATGTCAGCAAAATTATACAAGTCCCCATTTTACAACAATTTAGATGTTTCAAAACTCAGCATCTCTTCTCTCTAGCCTTGACACACAATCACAAACTTAAACTAATCGAGGTATATCCAAGCCAACAATTATTTTTACCAAATTGGTTACAAATTTTTCTCGATTTTTTTTCTATATTTTTTAATTGTAATGTTATAATTTAATACAATATATGCATGCTGTTGCATTACTTTAATGTTAAATTGATGAAAAGTAAATAATTTGTCATTTGATATCAATTTCGCATTTAAACATCAAACAATGTTATTTATATCATTTCCATTGGTTTTATTGTCATTTTATATACTTTACACATCATAAATTCATGATTTTGATTGATTCTTTTAATTTAATGCGTAATATTTTCCAAATAACAAAATTTTACAGTATAATTAGAGTCTTCTATGGCTATATCATATATTTTATTAATGATAAGCCAAATATAGTTTAATATTTTGAATGATTATCAAATCTGTATATATGCGTTCATTCATTCGCTAAACAATTAAGCACAATGTGTGTTATAACATATATGTATTTGGTTGAAAAAATCTATAGTGACGGTTATCAAATTAAGTCGAATCTTTAGTTTTCAAGTTTGATACTATGAATCAATATAAATTTTGATAACATGTAGAAAAGTGGAAAAACTTTGCCTTTTACCTGATTTTTCCTTTAAACACAGATGGTAGAGCCAGCATGCAATTGTGAGCCCAGATACAATTCTAATTTTGTATAAAATGAAAAGTTATTCTAGAATACACAATCTATATATAATATAATCATCATTTATAATGAAGATACTTGATAATTATTAAATTAGCACATATTTTGATAGATATTCAAATTTGAAATATGTGTTTATTTGAGCTTTATCCCATATTTATTAAGCGCAATTAATAAAATGATGCTTTGATAAAACAGTACATATGTTATTTAGAGGAATTTGCATGGTTTAGTTGAACAATATCCAAATCAAAAATATTGAATAAATCAGAGAGTTATATAGCCTAACTCCATCATGCGTATGTTTGGTAAAACATACCAGCAATTGTCCAATGATTTTGTTGTATAACAAATATTGACCAAATTAAAATTACTGTCATGGTGGGAATATACATAGGAATATGAGCGCATATAGATATCATTGTATTGCAATGTCAATAAACATTTGCTGTGGCTAGAAATAAAAGAGTTTATCTTTGTATTTCATTAAGCTTGGATTGAAAGTGGGTTAACTTCGTATTTCTAGTCGTGAGTAACTGGATGCAATTATGTTTTTCGAGGATATTTGAACAATGAGGATTGAATACTGATTTACAATTTGTATTTCAAGACGTAATTTGCCAGATTGCTCGTAACTCATGTAAGTTGTATCTTGTTACTATTCTTTGTCAGTGTATGATTTTGAAGGGAAAAGCCGGTAGTATTGTGAAAATCGTAATATTCGCAATAATTTCATACATCGAAATCTTCTCAAATGCTGCACATTCTAATAAGTGTCTTGTAAAACCTTGAATTACGAAATAATTGTCGAGTCCCATATTAAATCGATTATATCTTATCCAATGGGTTTTGCTTTCGTCATACATTTGTATTAGAGAGTGGCGGCACCTTTCGTGTTTAGTATGTTGGCAGCAATAAAATCCTCGTAACTCCTTCTGAGGAAAAGTTTGCTGAACATGCAAACCATCGAGAAAGTGGCAAAAGAGTTTTTTTCCCTCCCCCCTTTTCATGTAGGGTAGATTAAGGAGTTTCACAAAATTTATATGAGGAAAACATTACATAGGTATTGTCGGCTGAAACTGTCTATTTAAAAACATCTGAAATCATTCCTGGAGAACAAAAAAAATCTTGAAAACTCGATTTGAGAACTTTACGTCGAGGGAAGTACTTTATGTCAAGGGAACTAAGATTATTCACTTCTCATGGGTGAGATTCCCATTTCTGATTACATCAGTGCACTCAGCTCATCCTTGAAAAAGGATTCATACGCTCTTGAAACTAGGATGACCGAAGATCGATGCTTGATATATGCATGCAAGTATCTTGTGGCACTAATCGAAGAACTTGAAAAAAAAGCTCAACACTCCAATGAAGAGAAAGATGCTGGATCATTTGATCTCAGTACGGACAAAATTCTTGAAATAGCAACTGCGGTTCGAAGTGCCATCAGTAAGATGAGTGAAGGTATAGAAGTGAGAGTTAATGCAGGCTTGACAAAGTTGATTTTGTATAATATGAAAGCCATCATTAAGCGCACTACCTTGAAAATTCAAGTAGAAGCAAGCATTACAAAAGATACAAGTGTTGCGAATGATAAAGATATCACGGATATGAAAAACGTCACCCTGCGTGGCACTCTTGCTAATTTTTGGAGCCGACTGCTCAAGACACTTCATCCATGTCCTGGATACATTGATTCTTGGGATATAGTGAAAGTTCATATAGGAAAATGTTGGTTTATGAAATCCCCAATACCAGGAATGCTACTTTTGCTGTTGTTGGAAACAATCAGGCAGCATTTGACAATCTTAAACCCGAAATGGTCCTGGAAAACATTTGCAAGGGCCCTTTTAAAAGGATTGTTCTTGACTATGGTTTGGTTTGGCCCAGACTTCATTGATAAGATCATTCTTAAGCATTTCATTGGAAATGCAATTTTTCGTCAGGTTACAGCATTGTTATTGGCTGCCACAGCTGTCCTGATTACCAAATATGTTGGAGACGCCGAATGTATCCGAGAATTCATGGAAGGTGGATGACAAACCTGAAATGAAAAAATAAATAAAAACTTTAACGATTAATTTCAATTCAAGTTAACTAACATGCATTATATGCTACACAATTACTAAACATAGCGTTTACTTACATGAAAACAAATAATTAACAATCTAAACAAAATTGAGCAGATGTCTGTTCACTGTCTTCGTGTTTCTTGATGACTGTGTCAACAAAGTGCGTGAAAGCTTGAGACTCAGTAATAGCAACAGCGAACTCTTTATCTTCCTTTGGAACTGTTTCAACCCATGACTTCTTATCAAAGAAGACCCCATCTTTGGCATCAAGATCTTTCATGAAAAACTTCTTGATATGCTCTGCTTGGAGTTTCTGAAGAGGCTTTCCAACAGCACCGAGGATGGCTTCGACACCGCCTGCTGAGAACGTCTTGTAGTTGGGATTCCTCTTCTTCCTGAAGTCAACTGAGAAAGAGAAGTACGACTCTTTGTTCATATCGTCAATTTCGTCGATCTGTGTGCAGCAATCATTGGCTCTCGGGAACTGTAATTGTTGGCATTGCCCGAAGTCTACAACACCTGTGTCAGTGTCCGCAAGTATGACGCCCTCATCGAGACTGATGTTAGGAAGCAAGTCGCACTTTGGAACACCGATGATGTACGGTGTTGGAGCTTCGAGTAATGTCGTGTAGTTTGTGAAAGCTGGAAGGATTGGAACTACGGCACCTGAGAATTTCAGTGGCTTTAGTAAGTGAGATAATGCTGTGACACACATTGAAACGCTTTGTAAAGATTTTCCGACGATTGCAATTCGATTATCGCATAATGCACATGATATCAACGAAAGGATGGATTTATTTGGGAATGCAGAGAACAGTGTGTCGAATGAGAACATCTCACTGTACTTTCTCGCAGGCAATGTCGTAGGACCAACGTAATGATATGGAGAAAGGCGTAATTTTTTGTCTCCGTGCTGAAACTGGAAGTAGGTGTGGATAGCATCGCATACACTCGTTGGCAGAGGGAACGAATTGTGATGCAAAATGTTCAAATTTTGAGAGTAGTCGGTAGGAATGGATTGAGGTATTAGTTGTGGGACGTTGATTGGTTGTGCAAAGAGTATATTCGGATTTAATACTCTGTTACTTGCAAAGTTTGCAAGAAATCTCAAAAACTTCATATGGGAAGCAAAATATCCATTTCTGCTCGTAATGACGAAAGCAAACTGAGTATTTCGTGTGCTCTCGCTGGCGTAGAATGGTAATTTGCCATTTTTATGAGTAACTAAAATGCAGCTCGAAATATAGTCATAAGTTGCTGAATGCACACGATACATGAACATATCCGTGATAATGTCATCAAGGATCGGATCACATTCCGGTTTTGTGCCAGTTGGTAACGAATAATCGACAATTGCTGAGAAAGGAAGGTTTTCTATTTGATTTGGCGGATAAATAACAAGCGGAACGGGTTTGTCCGTAGGTTTTCCGTTCGGTGGAATACCGACAATTAAAAATTGAGCGAACATTGGCTTTATAGACATGATTTGAAAATAATTTTTTTACATATCGATATTTTGTCTCTCGCTTTATTTGTTAAAAATTTATTTCTTTTCTTAAAATCTTTTGAAAAATCAAAAATCAGTTTTTAAAAAATCAATAATTATCTTCTATTTTACATTCTAATCAATATTTACATATAATTTTCAAAAAATACATTTTATCATCTTTATTATTCGGCATTTGGGACTTGACTTAGTAAGTTTATACTAACAAACATTTACTAAAAAACAAACAAACAAAGAGTGATTATATAATGCTGATTATTGCCTCCTATTCTGCATATAAAAAACGAGGAGTTGTTGAGGTTCTTCTGGTAACTTTCTGCCCTCACAGCGTCCAATTAACTTAATAATACTGTTCTTGAGATCGTTATAATATTGTTTAAAGTTTTCGATGTCTTTTTCGACTTCTTGACATTCATTCTGTTTCTGCACAAGGGTGTTTTCCTTTTCTACTTTCTGTTCTTCCAATTTATTTGTAGATTCGTTAATTTGAGCAACATTTTGGTCAATTTCTTTGATTTCACTCGTAATTCGCTCATATTCTTTTGTAGCTGCTTGAATGTCATCGAGGATATCACCTATTCGTACTCTTCCTTCTTTAATTCCTGTTTCTGATGCATCAATTGCTGCAACGATTCTATCATATTCATTTTTGAGCTGGTTGTATCTATTCGTAAGGAGATTGCATTCTATGTTGAACTCAGCAAAAATATGAACTTTTCCTTCTGAATCAAATGTTAATTGCTGATTGTCATTCATATACTTCTTCTTTTGATCAGTGAGTTCTTCGTTGTCTTGTTTCGTAAGTGAAATCTGCTCTCGCACTAACCAAATTCTATCTGTCAATTTTTTACGTTTTGTTTCGTATTTCCTTCGAAGAACATCAATTTCGTTGATTATTTCGCGCTGTGACAAGTGTCGTATGAGTTTATTTTGATTATATGAGTTTATTATGTCATTTAATTTGTTTAATTGCGCATCATAACCGTGTTTTACCTTGTTTAGGCCTTCCTTTTGTGAAGGGAAGTGATTTATTAAGGTTTGAAACGTATCTCGTGAGATACAATATTGTTCCCAAATTGTGAACGAATTTTTCATTCCTTCCGTCAAATCGTCGGATAATCCTTCGAAAAAGTTCCTTCTGACACCTCTGCTTCGTGATGTTGAAGAAGGAGCATAAGACACACCGTTATATCCAACATTAAACGAGTTCTGAAGCCTCGCGGATCTATTTGCTCTCGCAGACTGCTCCTTTCTGTTCTTTCTTCTGTTTGCTCCTATTTGTGGAATCTGAATGAAAGGGATATCAGGGTTTACGTGATTCCCTTCTTTCATGATTTTATAAACGTAAAATTTTAAATACTTTTTGTCAAGTACACTTTTTAATTTTCATAATTATCACGTAAATTGCTCAATAATGATTACAACTGACGCATAAGCTTGCGATTTTGGTTTTCGAAAAATAACCTTTGATTACGATATGCTTTGGGTTGTTGTAAACAAAATATTAGACAAGTAAACCACATGTAAACAAAATATTTGGCAAGTAAATAGTGCGATGTATAGTCATAAATAATGAATTCATGATAATTCATACTAAATATTTCGTAAAAAAATCTAATATTTATTTTTGAATAATATTAAAAATTATGCTTCGTAGATTGTTAGTGAAAATACGTTCATTCTAGTATTGTGCTGGAGCGTGTGATTCATAACATATGTATTTGTTCAGCTTCAAATAATATCGATGCAAAGAGTCAGAAATTTATGAGTGAATTACATAACATCTAGCTCGCATGCTTCTTTGTGGTAACACTAGGGTAGCTTGTAGATTTTGGTTTAAAGTTTTGATGATATTTTTGGTAAAATCGATTGTAAAAACGTGAAATTAGGATCAAATTTCAACAGCAATGTCACACCATTACTTGCTGGAGTCTGATGATTGACTGCCTCGAAGTGACTTAGTCAATGAATTATAACAATGGCTGACACTTTTTAATGTTTTTCGAAAAGCTAATAAAAATCATACTTTAACGAGTAAAAATGATATATCGATCATGCAGATGCTATATCTGCGGTAATCTCGATTTAAAGGTTATTTACAAAACCGAAAGCATAACCGCAAAGCAATGCTTTCGATTTTTGCTGCGGTTATTTGAGAGGAATTGAGAGAAAGCTAAAACCGAAAGCACACCCTTTGCTTTGTAAACTCATCAACCCCTGTTTTAGAAGCTCTGACAAGCTTTTCGAAGCTTTGATTAAAAATAGCCTTCTCACGCAAAATTAATGCATTTCTGCGCGAAAACTATGCCAAAACAAGGTGATTTTTGGATATCATTACTCGATGATTTAAGAAAAATCAAAATCTGAGACGACAGTATGATGATAAATGCATAATAGATGCATTTTATCGCTTTGGAATATCATAAAATGCTTTAAAAATCGGCAAAAAGTAAAAATGGTTTTTAAAGGTTCTCTTTTTTTCAAACAGTAAAGCAAAGCAAATAATTGGATACTGCTATATGCTTTCTCTCAATTGCTCGAACTGAAAGCATTTTGCTCAAGCTTACTGACACATAAACCATTCAATTCCGAATATTCTGTCATTTAAAAGTAAATTTATTTTCGTTCAATATTTCATATTTTGAAAATACTAAAGAAGAAAATCCTATATTCCAATTTAAAAGCCCATTCACCAAACTAATCAATTTTTTGACAAGTAATTCAATTTTATGACATGTAAACATATTTTAAATATTTGACTTCAAATACAATTTATGACAAATAATTTTTTACTTGTCATTTCATTATTAATTATGAAAAGAGTTCCAGTTAACAGACAGAATTTGTATATGAAAATCGTTCTCGTTCCTTTAACCGTAGTTTTTCTCTTCCTTTTGTACATCAAATTATCGATGGTAGACGATTCTCCAGTTAATCCTGGCGAAAAATATCCGAATCTTCTTGGTAAACAGAGAAAAACAATATTCAGACACCTTAGCAACGGAACGTATCTCGATTATACGGGTGCAGGTGTATACATGGACCAAGCGATTTCACAATACGAATATGATTTGTTGACATTGCCGTTAAATGCAGACAAAAAGAAAATCATTGACGAAATAAGAAAAGAATTGTTAGACTTTTTAGGCGCCAGTCCTGATATTTATTCAGTTGTTTTCGTTGCAAGCGCTACACAAGCGATGAAAGTCGTTGGAGAAAATTTCCCATGGACTGAAGACAGCAAATACGTTTATACAGTTAAGAATCACAACTCGATTTTAGGTGTTAGAAAATATTTAGTCAGCAAAGGTGGAAAATTCCAAACAATTGATACACCAAAGGATATTCGCAATGTTAGGTATTCAGCGGCAGCGCAAAATTTGTTGGTTTTCCCATTAGAAGAGAATTTCGCAGGTGAAAAATTCGATCCAGAGGAAATCAAACAAATATTAGATGACAAAAGGCTCAGAGAGAGCTGGGCAATTGTTGCAGATGCTGCAGCTTATTTACCAACGAATCCACTCGATTTATCAAAACAAGACTTTGATGCTGTTATTATGTCATTTTACAAGATATTTGGATTCCCTAACACAGGTGCTCTCGTTGTCAAGAAGTCGTTACTTCAGAAACTCAAAAAGCGCACATACACAGATAATTCTGTTTCTTATTCTTCACCAAATGACAATACATTCGAAATATCATCATTCGAAGATGATGAACCACCATTCGAACTCACTCTCGGTGTGCGTTATGGACTTAGAGCAATAAATTCGATTGGAATTTCCAGGATTCAAGAACACGTCAACAAGTTGACACAGAGATTCTATAAAGGACTTTCATCGCTTTCCCATGGTAACGGATGCGCAGCTGCACAGATATACGGCAATCACGAACTCGGACCTTCAAGACAAGGTGGTATTGTTGCTTTCAACATGAAGCGTACAGAAGAAGAATATTTCGGATATCATGAAGTTGTTTCATCCGCCAGCAAATCTGGCTTCCATTTACGCGGAGGATGCCATTGCAATCCTGGTGCTTGCTTCGGAAACATGAAGATTCCTGAAGAAAGAGTGCGTTCTTACTTCGCAGCAAAGACAACATGCGGTGATGAGAATGATATCATTGATAACATTCCTTTAGGTGCTGTGAGAACGTCTTTCGGATGGGCATCAACGGAACAAGATGTAGACAACTTTTTGAAGTGGATTAACGAAAACTATGTGTTTTAAAATATATTTTTGTACAAAATTTAATATAATTTTTTCAAAAAATAGTTGTTTGTTAAGTTTTCCAATACAAACAAGCCAGGCTACCTAAGAAAATAAGATTTTAATATAAGATATTTTTAAAATTAAGGTATTATAATGAGGTCTTTAATGCATGTAACAAAATCGGCCATTTGACTTGTAGTTGATCTAAGCATATAAAAGTAAGCATATATTATAGAGATAAACTAGCATTTCCGTTTAATATATAAACAAAGATTAAATTATAAGTGATCTGTAATCCGGAACATGCTATTGTCACCAACTCGATGCAGTTAGTTTAAAGGTGCCGCGATAAGATCAGAAGACATATAAAAATGAAATTACGATAATTTGAATAAATACGCAATTAACGCACATAATAAAACCGAAATTAGGTTTCAGAGAGTCGCTATATACGCTACAGAGTACGTATCTCATGTCCTGCTAAAATGCTCAAACGATGATGACATTAAGTGTATGCCATATTTATGGCCTCTGGAGGTGGAATAACAGGGTATTTCAAGGCCAAATGACAAACCAAACTTATTTGAAAATTAATTTGGGGTTGGAAGTGAAATGCCGATGCAAACAATATATAGCGGATGTCCCCTTTTCATCATCATAATCAAAATTGTCATAAAACCAGTTGATTAAATATTAAAACTCGATTTCGTTATAAGGAAGTGGAGCCTCGTCCATAGAGGTATTGGTTCAAATGGAGATAGATTATAGGATTGAAAATCAGAAATGTCCAAAGAACAAACTAGTTCTCAAAAAATAAATTATTTTGGCTAAAGATTTCTGCAACAGCATAGCTCAAAAATGACAATGACAGAGAACAAACAATAATTCAAACTTCTTTTTGGTCACTTTTTATTTATTGAAAAATTAATCATGTCACTTTTCGTTTTTAATTTCTCCAATATGAATCAAAAATTTTATCAAATTGTGCAATGAAATCAAGTGCTTTACAGTGTTTTTGCATTAAAAACCAATAAAAATATAAATAAAAATTTATCTTTTTATTCCATAGTTTATCATATGGAGCAATAAAATAATAAATTAAAACCGACTGTTTGTCAATAAAATAACGAGATATAATTAAAAAGACCGCCAAGATGATATTTTTGCTGGATTATTCAAATTTGTTAAAAAATTTTTAATCAAAAATCTTAATGCTTATCTAGAGCTAGTGAAAGACAAAATATAAAATTTGAGAAAGTAAACAAAAATTGATACGATGAATGGCCACATTTTTTTTATTATTTTTAAATCAAATGTTCAAGACTTCCATAACCTTTTTATGCAAAGCCAACTACGCCTACGGCGAGCGCTTATGCATCTTCGGCAACACACCGGAGCTCGGTGACGGGGATATCAAGAAAGGAATTTATCTTGATTGGATTGAAGGATCCTACAACAATAGATTAACAGTTTCCTTCGCAGAGTCACCGGTGGGAAAGTGGTATAAATTTGCTATCGTTGATAGCTACAGAAATGTTAAATACGAGCAAATTCCTGATCGAACTATTCCGAAGTTTTACAATGCTGTTGCTTTATGCGACACTTTCGACGTCCCATCGGTTCTCGATGCCATCGTCCTCTCAATCCACGTTCCTTATGGCACTTACTGGGGCCAAAACGTTTATGTGATCGGAGATTGCCCAGAACTCGGTGATTGGGAAATAAGCAACGCATTCCCTCTCACGTACATCGACAGTCAGTTCTGGGGCGGTTCTGTCCGCTTCCCGATTCTCGATGAGGCTAGAGAAGTGAAATATCGCTATTTCATTCAGAATGCCAACGCCAAAACCATTTGGGAACCAGGAGATGAGCACAAGGTTGTCATCCCCGCTGCCCACAGCCCAAGTATCATTGAAGTTGTTGACCCATTTCGTTGGACAGACAGCATCATCGAAACAATCGCCCGTACACCATTCACCAAGGTCTTCAACCCACGCGATGTCTCCCCTAAGAAGCTTGTCGTCACATCTAACGAGAATCCTGACACAGTTCGCATTCAGTTCTCAATTCTTTGCCCAATCCCTCGCCAGGGACAGATAATGAAGATCGCAGGCAGCATCAAGGAGCTTGGCTACTGGCATCCACCGAATGCTCTCACGTTACACGATCACGAATTCCCAACTTGGTCTCAGATCATCGACGTTCCATCTTCGAGCCTTCCATTCGAATATAAGTATATCTTATGTGACCCATTCGGCAACGTCATCTGGGAGTCGAGATCAAACAGATTCCTCTTCCCGAACACTGTCAACGGTTTAGACAAGTCTTATCCAGTCAACCTCTTCTGCCATGACTGGATTCCGTCCATTGGCACAAATCCTTTCCGCGGCTTGTGCATTTACGTTGATCTTCCAAACATCTGGACGCAGAAGACATGTGGCTGCGGCCAGTTCGGCGATGTCTGCAAGATTGTCGACTTCGCTTCAGCATGTGGAGCTTCCATGCTTCAGTTAACATCGGTTTATGATGAGAAGTGCGCGTTCGCTCTCGATATCGCATACATCGATCTCCTCAACATTCCAAATGTCCCAGATGATGTCCGAACAATGGTTTCTAATTACTCTGCCGACGTTTCATCTCAGGATCTCAACATGGACGAGACAAGAGCATTCAAGCTCGAAGCACTCCGTCGGATCTACGAGCTCCAGGAGTTCCACCCAGATTTCACATTATTCTGCCAGCAAAACAATGACTGGATCCCAATCTACGCGAAATATATCAATGAAAGCGACGTAAAGTTCGTCCAGTGGATGCAATACACAGCTGACAGACAGTTACGTGAGGTCAACGAGTACGCAAAGCGCCGCCGCATCGCTCTTCGTGGTGAAATCCAGCCATCTGTTGCTCTTGATTCATGCGACATCAAGGCCTTCCCACGCGCTTTCTCTGGCTTCGAAGAAGTCGTTGACAATTCAAAGCAGGGCTCTATTTCATTCTCATGGACAAAGGAGTGCCAGATGTGGTGGAAGCGCCGCCTCGAGGTCCACGAAAGATACTTCCAGTCTCTTAGAATCGAGAACGCTGACAAAATCGTTCAAGTTGGTGAAGTTCCACCACAGATGGCCCTCACAGCCATGCACATGTCCACAGACAAGGCCCTCAGCGAGCAGGAGCTCAAGGATATGAAGTTATGGGATATCCCAAGATACGTCAAGCCGTACTTAAGATCTAAGTTACTTGCACCAATCTTTGGTGACAAAACAAACTACGTCGAAGAGAAGTACTTCAATGTCCGTGGCAGAGGCGCCCGCGACAAACTCCTCTCCTTCAAGCTCAACTCTCTTGATGAGGTTGAAGAGTGCCATAGAGCTAAGATGCAGGCACTCCTTTCCGATGTCGTTATGACAGAGTCTCTCGGCAGATTCTTCTTCGTTAACACACTCGGCAACTCATGGCAGGATCTTCCACAGCCACAGCGCCGCATAATTGAGCGCATCACAAACGAGCGCGCTTTCTCTGCTAAGGGCCAGGATGCCATCGAAGAGTCCGCAAGAGCAAGGACAAGAATGATCTCAAGACAGACAGAGCTCGAAGTCGTCGTCGAGGACAGTGAGTTCTACACCGAATTCACACCAGAAAAATCCCAAATCAATACAAGAGGAGGCAGGTTCACAGACACAAGGAACCTTTCCTTCATGTTCATTTCTACAATGGGTTCCAGCATCCAGAGATGGTGGAGAGACAACCGCGAGGAAGCTGCCAAGTTCTGGAGAGAGGAACTCTACAGGCAAGATGAGTGCCCGTACGAACTCCCAACATGGGCCCTTGAGAACATCATCAACATACACATGGGATCAGGCGCACAGTGGATTGTCATTCCTCTCGATGATATCGCTGCAATCGGCGGTCACATCAACGAGAAGGGAGGAAGAGAACCATTCCCAATCGAGGACCTCATCAGTGACAGAAACTTATCCGCAAAGATGACATCATTCGTTAACCAGAGCGGACGCCGCATCTAATTTTACTTTTTTTTATTTTTATGAATCTATCTTTCGTTTATTATTTGAAATTTTTTTTATGAATGTTACTCGCCTTTGATTAAATATATTTTTGTTACCCTCTTCCTTTTTCGTCATTTAGTTCTCATCAAAACCATAATTATTTCAAAAATATTTCATTAAAATTTCAAAAGCCTTTTAATACTAAATTTTATCATTCTTCACATAGGATTATCGGTGCGTAATATAGATGAGTGTTAATTTTGCATTTTATAATTTGATAAAATATAAAAAGCGATATGTGATGCTGGTAGTCTAAAGGTATACTTGAAACTAATAAATTTCGATTTTGGTGATACTTAGTCTGTTGAAAAATGATTATTTTGGTTCGATAAAAATTAGATAAACATTTTTTCCATTTCTTTTCACAAATTTGGATATAACATAATAAGTAAATATAAAAAATGTTGTTTTTAGGAGTTAAGGGTCAAAAATTGAAGAAGTGCAAACCCCCACATAACAAAAAAATAAAAAAAAATTATGGAAAGTATTGACGATTACATTGCCACATTAAAGCAGGGAAAGCACCTCATGGAGTCCCAAATATCGGACATCTTCAGGCGCCTCATCACTATACTTGAGAAAGAAGACAATTTGCTGAGATTGGAAGCCCCGATCAATGTTGTCGGAGATATCCACGGCCAGTTGTTCGATTTACTGAACATGTTCGATTTGGCGGAGAAGGAATCCTGTGAAAAGAAGAAATTCTTGTTCTTAGGAGATTATGTCGATAGAGGTCACTTCTCTATTGAAACAATCGCGTTACTCGCATGCCTTAAAATCAAATCACCGAATGATATCTTCATGCTTCGCGGAAATCACGAATCTCCTTCGATTAATCAAGTTTACGGTTTTTATAACAATATCATGGAACTTTATGGTTCTTCAATGATTTGGATCCTCGCCAACAAGACATTCCAGTATATGCCAATGGCAGCATTGATCAACGACAAGTATTTCTGTGTACACGGAGGATTGAGCCCAGAATTGAGGTTTGTTGACCAATTATATGTCATTGACAGAATATGCGAGATCCCAGAGAGTGGAATCTTGGCTGATTTGACTTGGTCTGACCCAGATGAAACTGTTTCAAAATATATGAAGAGCAAAAGAGGCTCCGGACATCAATTCGGCGCTCCACAGGTTGATGAATTCCTCGCAAATAACAATTTATCACTTGTTATTCGCTCTCATCAACTGGCAATGAAAGGATACGAAGAATTCTTTTTCAAGGACGGAAAACCACAGCTTCTCACCGTTTGGTCGGCGCCAAACTATTGTTACACATCGGGAAATCTCGCCACGTTCATGGCTATCGATAAGGACTTAAGTTACAAATTAATCGAGTTTAAGTCTGGACAAGAAATTATTGAAGAATTAGATACGACAACATGTCCATATTTCGCCTAAATACATATCTTGTGTTTAATGAGAATATATATTTTACCAAATCTAATTCCATGTTAAAAATAAAAATCAATTATCTTTGCACTTAAAATCACTAATACCGAACTTGAACATATTAAACAAAATCATGTTATTCAATTTTTGGAATCATTTTCATGTGTTTGTAACTTATTTTCTTCTTAACTTTTCCAAACAGTGCATCAATGGAATCATCTCCACACCACAAATATATACTATCAAAATCAATCAGTTTGCTTCAAATGAATAGTAAAATTGCTAAAAAGAATAATAAATAATTGTTTTATTACTTAACATGATGATAAAGGCATCGTGTGATATGAAAATTACATGTGTAGATTGATAATTAGACCTCTCAAACATGAAATAAAGCATCAATTGTATTTCTGAACAATGAGTTAATATTATCTTTCAGGAGCGTGATCTCATTGATATATTGGTTTTAATATCAGGATTACTCATTATCTCAATCTTTCTTAAAATGAATATCGAATTTCACAGAACTTGGATGTTTTCTGAACGTATTCACAGCAGAAATATAAAGTACAGTTGGTATGAATATATGTATTTATACTTTTAATTCTGTTGATTGATGTTTTAGAATAAAAAATATATTTCACCAATTTAAGCTGCATGAAAAATCATTACTACACAATCACTGATAAATTATCATATGATTCTCAACAATGAAAAGGAACTTATTCATAGAGATTTGTATTATCATCATCACAATGGGCTCGATGATAAAATATTCGACATTGTTGAAGTTTATCTATAACATATGCTTTAATTTGGTTCAAATCTTACATTGTTAGACATATTCGGAATATTTCTGGATAATCAAATCGGAATTATGAATCTTTATCAATTTTCGACGATTATACAAAGCATATGTTTACCTATGCCAAAATAATATAAATATATCAAAAAGAGCCATAAATGAGTAAAGAAGCATCAGAAGCTGATACAAGCAGTCAACAAGAAAGCGAAAAACAGACAGAAGAGAAGCCAAAAGACCAGATACAATCAGGAGATGACAAAATGAAGCAAGTTTTACGCCAATTATTCCAAGATAAACAAGAATTGAAAAAATTACTCGAAATCGAAATAAATGAGCACAAAACTGATGTCAAAAGGATAATGGAGGAGAGGGACTCGATACAAGCAGAATACAAAAAACTCGCAGAAACTTTAGCAAGTCAGGAAATCTCATCAAGTAATCCAAATCAGCAACAAAAATACGACGAATTAAAAGCACAGAACACAGAACTCACAAATCAACTCCGTACATTAAAATTACAGCTCAATGACGCAAATTTGAATCAACAAGTTCTTCAAAAGCAAGTAGATCAATATAAAATGACAGTATCCACACTAGAGGACGATTTAAACAAAGCTGACTCAGATAAATACCAACTTGCCGTTACAAAATCAAGAGTTTCGCAATTAGAAGACGAATTACGTCAGAAATCGCGTCAAATTAAAGAACTAGAGACATCAGCAAGGTGGACTAGTCACGAATTGCACAAATTGAAGGGTCAATTAGCATCAGCTGGCGCTAGAACACAAATTTTAGGTTTCGAACAAGGAGAAACTATTTCAGTTGCTCCAAGAAACTCCCTTCTTCCAACAATAGCACGAAATGCTTATAAGGAAGTCGAGAAACGAGATCCTGAAAATGAGAGTGATGTCACATATTTTATTCAAGATATTCCAGCAAAGATACAAACTTTGATCGACGAGAGAGATAGTTTTAACAGGCAACTCACTGACTACAAGAGGAAGTATTCACAAGTCAAGAGCAAATCAACTCTAAAAGCGAATGAAATATCTCCAGAAAAGATGGAAGAAACAATTAAAATATTGCTGCTCAAAAACGAGAAAAAGAAAGAAGCCATTGCAAATCTAAAGAACATTGCTGAAAGGCAACACGCAGCTATTGCCAAGCTCAGAGCTGAACTTGCGCGTAAATAAACTGTTTTTATTTCTCTTACAAAATCATATCAAAAGAAAAAAAGTTTTTTATGATTCATTTCTGTGTGAATAACTTTCGTCTATAGGGCAAATGTTTCTACTAATTGTTGCATATCAATCTGAAGAGATTTATAAAATTGTCATCGAATGAATTAAATTATAAAATTCATGCTGAGATGTCTCTTATTCATGGCACCATTTACTCGTTTATGTGAGGATATTTGCATAAACTATTGATTCATTAGTTCGAATGAAGCAATATAATCAATTTGATCGATGTTTTTGAAGATGATATTTTTATATATTGCGAGCTTTCTGATGATTGATTTTGAAGAGAATAAGATATATCTATTGCCAAAGAACTTGGGATTCTTATCAAAGATCTCGAATTGTGTTATATTTCTGATTTTGACATGTAATATCAAGTAATGTCAAATTTCGAAGTCACTTTTCAAAATGCTTCTCTTTTTCCTTTCATTGATTTCATGTTACAAAAAGTGCCCAGAGAAGACAATTCTCAGAACAAACAGAACTATGTACAGGAAGATAAAGGGAGGGCATTGGAACTACTTTTACATCAAGAGAGGGCTTTTAGAAAAATTGATGTATATTAAATTCAATACTACACGAAATGTAGCCTTTTACGTCGGTGAAGGAGATCGATGTCCTTTCTTGGATAACGAGCCTTTCTATGTAAGTGGTCCAATTCGTGAACAAATCGCTAATATTCCAAAATTGCCTTCAACAAGGAAATTCCCAATTGCAGTAAGGTCAGAGGATGATGCTATTGTCCAACTTCATGTATATGGAAAAATTGGCTTCGGAATTTATTCTACAATTTTAATTATAATACCAGGAATTGCTCTATTTTGTGTCGCTGTTTACTACATATACAAGCTAATCAAAATGATTCCTCCAAGAAGAAAGATTCAATATAGTAAGAAATCACGTTTGGCTAAACGATAAAATCACATGATTGATCACATCGTATCAGCTAACATTGTTTGAATTTAGTAAATTAATATATACATTGCTAACAATTTTCGATTCATTTTTTTTCTTGATAATTCAGTTTGAAGGAATCAGCTGTTAAAGGCCTTCATACTATGTTTTTGAAAGTCGTTTCCTGAGTTCTGAAAATTCTGATTATTTCAAATTTGATATGAAAAAATGATGGAAATAACTTCTAATCATGTAATGCTTACTCTCCATTAGAACGACAATGATAAGTTGCTTGTTCTGATAACATAAAATCATAACTTTGAGTTGCATTAATTATTGAAATTTGAATTTGACGAATTTGGAAGCTAATAGCAGCACAAATTTATTTTTTATCATGAATATAAAATTGTTATTTTATTTAAAGACACATTATAACACACGTTTCAAATTTTGAAAAATTATTTTTCAATGTCAAGTGCTACTCATCAACTATTTTCATCATCTGAGTAATAGCTATAGTATTCTAGCTCTTCTATCTTCTTTTTGAGTTTTTCAATTTCATCTTGCATTAATTTGTTTTCGTCTTTTTGCTTATTCAACTCGATCGTCACTTTGACAAGTTCTACGTTCAGCAATAAATTCTCGCTAGTTAGTTTCGCTTTTAACGTTGGATCAATTGTTTCATCAACCTTTTTCGGTGCGTTTTTATCAAATGTCACTTTGCTCTTAGATTGCAATAGAGAAGGCCAGCCATTTCTTGTTTCTGTATCTTCCTCCTCTTTGTTTTCAAGCTGTTTTTTGATCAAAATGAGTTCATTTGTTGATTTTGCGTATTGATCACGAATCAATGCAAGCTGACTGTCCTTCTCCTCCATGACATTACTCATTTTGTTCTCTTTTTCGCGGTATATCTCAAGCTCAGACTGGAGATCAAGAATACATTGAATGTGTGATTGTTGAATTTGTTCAAATGCTTCGATTTGGGATTCAGCCATGTCAAGCTTCTTGCGTAGCTTATCGGTATCTTCTTTGAGTTTGTCGTTCTCTTTTTCTGCTCTTCTCGCGCGTTTTCTGATTCCTTTTGCTTCTTTGACATCTTGTTCGTAGAATTCCTGTATCTTCTTTAAGAAGTATTTGATGTACTCGTTGTAGAACGAAGATTTAAGGAGATCTGATAAAAGCAAAGAAATATTCGCTGCTTTATTTGCATCCCATCCAAAGTTTATATGGAAATGCTGTATCATCTGAACTACTTCCTCTGGAGTCAGTTTTCCTTTCGCTTGCTCCAATATTCCGCATGTTTGATCAATGTTTAATCGCAAATGATCCAAAATCTTGCAAATATCAAGCAGAGTGAACTTATTGAACAGTGATTTATCATCGAGGAACTTAGATAAGTTGTTTGCGAGCTCCTGATAGCCGTGAGAAAACATTTGTTATTTTTTAATTTAAAGTAGGGGTATCAACACTCACAATTTTGAGAAGAAATAATCACCCTTTTTATTTATTTTATTGTTTCCAAAAAGTGATACTATTTTTAAATCGATCTGACAAGTAAACATTTTCTGTCACGTAAAATGAACCTTGAATTGATTTTCTTCTCCAAACCGTGTTTATTATATCCAATTTTCCTTATGGATTATATGGACATTTGATGGGCTTCGAATAACTCGGAAATTATTTATCTAATGTCTTTTCAGCAATATATCTGATTAAATCTCATTGTTTGTTTCTTTATTTTGTATTAAATTGATGTTTATATGTTTGAATGAAGATAGTGAAGTTATACTACGCTACAAGTAAAATTAATTCAAAATCAAATTCAATATGATTTCTTTTTATCTATATTAACATTGTGTATGTTAACGCTTGTGCCATCATTATCGAAAATATGATTAGTTAAAGAACAAAACAAAACATTTAAAAAACAAAAATTATATATATATGAGGATAGAAAAATTAACTAATAGATTTGTGATTAAGGATGTTATCCCAGGAGCTGGATAAAGTCCTTAAGCTTCTGTTAGAAAATTGGAATGAATCATCACAAATTGATGCATTAATTTGTGAAATTGGAAGTGATCCATTTGGTTTCGGTGGATCAACCGGATCAATTGGTGGAGCAAATCTATCTGGAGTGTCCTTGAAGAAAGAGCTCTCTGAAATATCTTTCATCGATAATCTTTCTGCAGGGTTCGGGTTCAGAATTCCAAGCAGAAGATCATTGAGTTGCTGTGACAACGGATGTGGGAGAATTAAGCCTTTCTGGCGAATATCTCTGTTGATCTCATAAACAGTGTCCCCAGTGAAAGGCAATTCGCCGAAGATAACTTGGAAGAGTGTGATACCAAGACTCCAAACGTCTTCCTTTGCAGGATCAAATTGTGGGAATTTTCCTGTTTCTTCGATTTTATCATCAAATATCTCAGGCGCTTGATAAGCTGGCGATCCTACAACTGTGTCTGCACTTTGGAAGGAATGACCAATGCCGAAATCTCCGATTTTAGCAGTTCCATCAGAAAATAAAAGTATGTTGGAAGGTTTAATGTCCTGGTGTACAAAACCTTGGCTGTGAAGGTAAGATAGACCATTCACTAACTGCTTGAAGATAGATGAAATCGTTTTTTCAGTCAATTTGATCTGTTTGTCAATAACATTCTGTAATGATCCGCAGTTTCCCCATTCCATGATCATGTAGAATGAGTTTTTTTGCGGTGCATATAACACTTCTTGGAGTTTAACAATATTTTCGTGTTTTACCTTTTTCAAGATTCTCACTTCACGTTCTAGAGGCAGAGGGGCATTGCTATTGAGACACCTATTGGCTTTGAATATCTTTGCAGCAAAGTATTTCCTTGTAGCTGAATCCTGAATTAAAATGACTTTGCAATTCGAGCCTTCACCGATAGTATTAAGAAGATTGTACTGGTTAACTCTTCTCTGCAACTGTTTATCATTATCTTCATGTTGAAAGTTGACTAATGGCGTTAGATGGACGGAATGAAGACGTCGAACGCGCATGAGTGGTCCTTTCAATTGAATTTTACGTCACTTATCGAATTTTTCAGATCACATGTCTCATATCACAATTTATTTTCGGCCAAAAACATGAAAATATTATTGAAGAGGTGAGAACAATGATATTGTTTTTGATAGCAAAAAACAAAAAGTGAAAAGAATAGAATTGTAATATAATATTTTGGGAGAAAATGCTTTTTATTGAAACTTTTTTTTTGAAAACTGTCAGGTTGTTTTCTATTCGAAATTTCTTTCACAATAAGTATACAGCAGAATTTGACTGACTAAAAATGATTTTAAAAGTTTACAAAATATTTTTGAAATACTCTTCAATAGATTACAAACCGAATTATCACCTTTATAATATTTTTGAATCATTCTCAAAAGGATTAATATTTGTGATATTTTCCTGTTGACACAGCTTAATCATATCATGTAGTGCATCTTCCACAAAGTCGAAGCACGTTACTTTAAAAAAATCGGAAAATAGAAATTGTGTTATTGATATAGAAACCAAAATATAAGACTCTCAATTTCTGGTTTAATTCAATATGATAATGGTTACGGACCCTCATTTGGAAATAAACTTGAAAATATATTTCCATACTTTATTTCTAGTTCTAATGTCTTATTTAGGGGAAATGGCAATTTTGAGATAGAATAATCCCCTCAAATATATTTTCATTAGTCTATTCAATAACTAAAGTAAAATACCAAAGTTTCATTTAATTCAGGGTCGTGTAAATATAACAAAAATATTTCAAAGAGTTTTCAAATTGTCAAATTATCGTTTTTCCCATTTTTCCTTTTAGTGTATTTTATTTTCATTCATCGATGTTATTGTTGGATTCCAAGTTGGGCCAGCGTTTTTCTTAAATTTTTGTTGTTCCCATCGATGTGAGAAATATTGAATTTCGCTTTTATCTTGAATTTGTTTCTCAACTCAATCTTGTTCTTTTCTATGTTTTTGATTGATATCATAGATGCGTTGAAAACGTAATGATACTCTTTGAATACTTGGAGTGCGGAGACATGTTCATCGTTATCAGATGCCCAGACTGTCAGCATGTGCTTTCCTTCGCTGAAGTCATCACGAAACGTGAATGTCTTGTTGAACTTGTTTCCTCGTGCGATGTTTGATGTGAATGTCAATATTATTGCAGGTTGACCATCATCGATTTTCATGTAAACTTTGACCCTGTTCCATCAAATTCCATAACTGTATTCACATTCTTCTTATAAACGAAACATGAAGCAGGAATTGACAAATAAGAAGGGTTTCTCAAAACGATAAAAGACTTTTGAATCGAATTGGATGTTTTTCCATCATTATCTTTTGCAACGAATACTATCGTATGATCGGGTCAAAATATTTTCACGTATTAAGAAGAGTTCCTCAGTATTTTTTGGTCCCTAGTTAAGACGGCATTTATATATATAATTTCTTATTGTTCATCAAATATCATCCCAACTGGACAGCTTTTATCCAAATATCTAATATTGCTGTCCTTAAAATTTTCGGTGTCGTTCTTGCAAAAACCGTCGCTTAGCCTACGAGCAAAATACTCTCACTCCAGAGCAGATTATACCATAATTATGAATTGTTATAGTCCTTTTTAGGGTTCTGTACCGGTGTAAATGTATCATACTTGAATATAAATTATCGAAGTTTGGTGTTGGCTTAAAATGCATATTTTGTATTGATTGGGATTCAATGCCTATTATCATATGTATTTTATTATTTATTATTACTCTTAATTTGACATTTTAAAACGCATTTCTAAAAATGCAGGAAAAAGAGAGTTGGACAATAGTGCCTTACAAATAGAATTCAATATTGTTGGGCAATTATATAAGTTTGTTGCGGAGAGCTTTTATTGCGTTACTCTAAAAGATGTTCACGTTACCATAATTGGGTACGCTTTTCTATAGATCCCACTTTCTCCCAAAGTATCCCATACCTTAAAAATGTGATTTTCTTTTTGGAATTTTTATTTTTGCCAAATGACAAATAATGGGATTAGAAAAATAAAATGTGCATTATAAAGCATATTAGATGAACCTTAATTATGCATGTTTCATTTATCTTTATGTAAAACTCTCATTTTCGACATGTAAATATAATGAGTCAGATCACTCTGCTTTTGGGAATGGATAACATATCCCAGCCTATCAAAAATTGAATAATTTACAAATAAAAATTATTGCTAGGGATAGGGAATCCAGAAAATATGACATAAATTATGAAATTAGATAGACATGTTTTAAATACAATAATTAGCTTGATTTTAAAGATTTGGCCTACCGAATAGCCTGAACTTCTGCAAAAATTGTGCAACTTAATTTTGACATGTAATTTGTAAAAAACTACGAGAAAAGTGTCAAATTCCGACATATCCAGGAAAGCGTATCCTAGGGCAACAAAAACTGAGTGGTCGGATATCTATACTTTTTGAAAAAGTGAAAAGTGTGCCCTGAGTCCCTTATCCAGTGCTCTAAGGTGTATGTGCATATTTTAAAATTCTTTTTTTGCTTGTTTTGAGTTTTTGGCGTAAAAATCAACTCTTTTGAAAATTCTAATCCAGCCAAACGAATTGACTATATCCATAAGTTACATATTTCTTATTATCTTGCATTTCAAATTTTTGAATGGTGTATCATAAACCGTCGACACCATTCAAAATTTGAGAGTGTCTAAGCCATCCCCTGACCCCTTATTTACTAATTTTAAACTTATACGTGCGCTACCAAATGTGGTAATGCGTTCTCCACTAGTTTTTCACTAGTTCCAAGAATCAATCAGTGCAGTCATTGCTCTTGCCAGTGAAAAACTAGTGGTGCTTCATTCAAGAATTCTCAGTCTTCGATATTATCGCAACTTCATCGCAAATAAGGCATCAACAGTCGATAAATCACAAACGCGAAGCTTTTCTACTCAGTTTATGGTTTGCTGTCTGTTGGCGCCTTCGAGATTTACTCAGTACTTAGTCATTCGACATTCTTTTTACAAATATACATTTTCTATGGCATCATGATGTTTCTAGAACGCACAATGATCTAAAAACCCCAGAGTGCCGCAGAGAATGCAATAAATCAGAGTATTGCATCAACAGTACGCGTTTTTGATGCCTAATGATATGACAACAGATAGTTTATGCGTAACTGTTCGTCATGTTAGACAATACGAGTTATCTTTGATTTATAATCACAATCGTTTACAAATATTTTAAAAAGTGATCAATTTCTGGCATCAACTATACAGATATTTGCTGCTCTGGAGAGCCTATGCCATAGGCTGATTACTTTTGATGATATTGTTTTTTGAAAAAAAAATCGACAGTTAATACTAATGACTGTGATGCTTGCATACTGTAGCATTCAAATATCCAAAACCTGTTCTGCTCGATGACAGATTGCTTGGAGCTATATTGAATGCTGATTTTTTAGGAAATTAAGCAATTCGGAGTCATTTCTTCCAGGTGATCAAAGCACTGTATTATTTACAAATAATTGTTTACGATCTAGGCTCTTGAAGGAATTTTACAGCATTTTACTAACTAGAATACGCTGCTTGTACTTAGAGAAACTGCTAAAGACCATAAAATCGCTCAAAAATCTCACATTTTTGCAATTCTGATGTATTTTTACAGAAACATCTAGACTTCGATTCAATGCTCAATGTTCTATACAGGCCTGGGCAATATGAATTGAAATATAGTTGACTATAGTCATTATTAGGGATAGATAAAATTTAAATAAAATTTTCAAAAGCTCAGATTCGATTAATTAGAATAGATACAGCATTCTGCACATGCGTATATCAGTATATCTGTATATAATTTTCATCCCCTAAATATTGGATGCATCCACTATTTAAATAGTATCACAGGCGTGATTTTCGAGGATTTTCGAAATGCGTATAATTGGGAAATTGGCTTGATGACCCCGTTTTCCCCAAACACACCCCCTTATAGTATTTTATAATAAGGTTATAAAATAGATGATTGAAGATACTGAGATCGGCGAACTTTTGAAAATATTCGAAAAATCCGGAAATGTCAAGAATACTTTCATTCAAGCGCAACGCCTTATATGGGAAAAATCGATTTTTCCTTCAACATTCCTTCCTTGTTCCGCATTCATGTGTACAGTTTGCCAAACGAAGCCCAGAAATCTCTCCATATGTCTCTCGTGCGGCAATATATTCTGCTTGGAGCACTTTGCGGAGCATCCATGCAAGAATCCGTTCGGAGTTGATATTCAAACGCAGCAGTTATTTACATTTTCGCCAGAATTAGGGCGCAGATTCATCTTCAATGCACTAATCGACCGTCTTGTCATATCTGCGAAGCTCGCAGTCGTTGATGGAATGCCAATGAGTGCAAATCTCGACCCACAAACACCAATCCTTCCAAAACCACGAACACCGATGCCTTTACAAAATTTGGGCAACACATTTTGGCTCAATTCTATCCTTCAATGCTTAATGGCCCATCCGCTCATCGAAAAATGGTTTTTATCCGGCAAATACAAGCTCGACGAGATCGATTCGCCGATTGCGGCCGTCCATAAAATGTTATACAGGATGATGCTCGCAACAAACGGCCGTGGAAATTTTGTTATTTCTGATTTTCTGTTCTGCATCAATGCATTATACCCAGATCTCAGCTCAACAGAGCAAAAAGACTCTCAGGAATTTTTTATGCGCTTAAGGACATCGCTTGATGACTTTTATCAGGCAAAATTTGATTCCCACGAATTTGGTGACATTTTCAACTGGAAGTTCCATGTTGTTGAAAGCTGTGAGTTCTGTGATCAATCACAGACACTTCTCGCACCAGAATCAATGTTAATAATTCCAATTGCAACTTCAAACTCATTGGAAGAGGCTATTTCACAGTTCCTTTCCGGCGAATCACCAATGACATGCCAGTCATGCGGTCATTCAGCGAAGAAACAATACTTCTTCCACACATTACCACAAACATTGTCAGTTGCACTCGTTAGAACTACAAATGAAAGCCGCAACCTCGCAAACATCAAGATCTCAGAAGTTTTGGATCTCGACAAGTTTGTTGAGCCAGAATTAAAAAGGCACATCGATGGCGCGAAATACAGTTTAATTTCCACTGTCGTTCGTCCTAAGGGTGGAGATCTAGGCCACTTCTTGGCAAGCGTTAAGAGAAACGGAAAGTGGTTTAGCTGCAATGATACAACTATCAAGCCCACTGATATTCAGGATGTTTTGAGAGAGGATGTTTATTTGATGTTCTATATTAGGAATGGTTTCATATCCCGTAAGTGAAATTATTTTTATTTGTTGATCTTTGTAATAAAAAATATATCTTTGCAAAAAATAATTAGTTTTTTTATCCGTAATACAGTTTATTAATATATTCAAAAGCATCTAAACATCATGTTTATTATCATAGTAACCATCATTTAAAGATTAATTTTAATTTTGAATATATATATAACATTCAAATCATTTCAAATTTTTGTAATATGATAGAATATGATATGTGGATGATGAATTTAAAATCGCGTGCGATATTAGTAAATAAGGTTAATAAAAGAGGGGAAATAACAATAATTTAGGGGCAAAATCAAAGACGTTTAAAAATTTTTAGAAATGGATCCAACAAACGTTTATACTTGTAACAACAACACAGAGCTCACATCCATTGCCTTTTGCGCCAAGAGCAGCAGCTTTGTGACTGCAGCAACTAATGGACAGATTTATTTCCATGAATCACAAACAAGGACAATCAAATACAAGTGTAATGCCAAAGTTAGATGTGTCGCCCTTGCTCCAAATGATGAGCGCATGTTCTGTGCTGGAGAAGATGGCAATATCTACATTTTTGAGATCAGCGTATTAAAAGCAAGAAACACAGAAAAGCCACAGCCAGGAATTATCAACTACATCAGCTTCTCTCCCGATGGAACAAGATATACAATTGCTTCCAACGACAAATCCGCAAAAATTTACAAATATCCATCACACGAGTTCATTGCAAGCCTTGTCGGACACTCACGCTTCGTAAATACATCAGAATTCTCTCCTGACTCAAACGTTATTGTCACGGCAAGTGATGATAAGACTGTTCGCATTTGGGACGTTTTGAACAAGAATACACCACGTGTTTTCAAGTTCCCAGCACCAGCAACGTGTGCTTCATTCCATCCAAGTGGAACAATCATCGGTGTCGGTTTAGAAAATGGTTCTTTCTTCATTATCGACGTCAGAAATGAAAAGACAATTCAGTACTATCCAAATGCTCACGATGGAAAGATCACAGCTCTTAGATTCCATCCATCCGGCTCATTCGCACTCACATCTTCGACAGATAAGAAACTCGGAATTTGGGACTTAGTTGAAGGCCTCAAGTTCTACACGATCGAGGCTTTCTCAAACGAGATCGTGGACTGCAAGTGGAACGCAAATGGAAGTCAATTCATCGCTTGTGACAAGCGCGGTGAAATTCGTGTCTTCAACACAAACTTCGATAAGCTGATTGAGAACACAACAATTAACTCCACCTCTACAGGTGATAACCGCATTGATGAAGCAACAGGAGTCATGAATCCTGAATTAAAGAAAGGAAGGCAAACAAAGAAGGAAGCCTCTCCACCAAAGTACGAAGCCATGTCTCCAGAAGAAAAGAACGTTAAAATCGAGGCAGCTTTGAACGCAATGTTGACACAAGTCGAATACTTGACACAGAGCGCTGCAATGATGACAGAGCGTATGAACATGCAGTCAAAGACAATCGAGCGTCTTCAGAACGAAGGAACAAAATAAATCTTGTTGTATTATTTTTAAAAACCTCATTGTTATACTTCAAATTATTACCCCTTCTAGCTCATATTATCATGTATCATAAATTATACAATGTAAAAATCTTAATTTGAAAATCCCTATAAAAATGAATTACATGAATTGTGACAGGCCTTTGAAGGTTCTACAGAAGCGTCTGCACACCAACACAACCTGTGTCTTTTCTCCCTTCCAGGCTTAGTTATCTTACCGAAGGCAACTTGGTAGGAAGGGTTTAT
The DNA here is from genome assembly GCA_023091735.1 of Trichomonas tenax. Classification (NCBI taxonomy): domain Eukaryota; phylum Parabasalia; order Trichomonadida; family Trichomonadidae; genus Trichomonas; species Trichomonas tenax. Next base: position 50,353 of record JALKBU010000115.1, on the reverse strand, counting down.
TAGATGTTTGGTCCGGCCAGACCTCTCAATTTTATTCAGGGTATTTAAATCCAACCCCCTTTTTAATTTAATCCAGGGGAGAGTTACCCAGACCCTAAATTAAAAACAAATTTAAAGGGAGTTGTTTTTAATTTTCTGAGACTATAACAATTTGAAATTTTAAAAGGGGCTGCATCGATAATCACCCTTTTTAACTAATTTTTGCTATTTAAGTTCGGAGAATAAAGGGAACTATAGCAGTCCTAAAAAAGTCATAATCTTAAAACAATGAGTGTTATTTTGAGTTGATATTTTTATTTCATTAAAAATATTGATGCATATGATAATGTTTTTCTGGTGCGAAATGATTTTGATTATCAAGTCATAGCTTGAGGCAGTGAAGAATCGTCATGAAAATGAAGCATTGCAGGTGGCAGATTATAATTTTAAAACCATTTTATATTTTTTTCGAAGGATATTTTTTGATTCATGATTCTCGTTAATATGCTGTTGAATGGCAACTGGTCACTTTCCTGCAAGCAAAAGGAAATAGAGAACGTCGTCATTCACATTCCAGGTGATGTTCACTCTGCGTTATTAGAAAATAATTTAATTCCCGATCCTTATTATAACACAAATGAGAATGTATCTCACTGGATACACCTTCAATCATGGGAAATCACCCGAAATTTCACATTAGATAATACAATTAATCCAGAATCAGACGAATTTCATTCGATTAACTTAACTTTTCATTATCTCGACACTCTCAGCACAGTCTATATCAACGACAACGAAGTATTGAAGACAACTAACATGTACAGGCGTTATTCTGTTGATGTTAAGAAATATTTAAAACTGGGATTAAATAATATCAAGATTGTTTTCGATTCGGCCGTTTTAGAAGCACAAAGGCTAAATAAGACACTGCCAAATCCAGTTCCATGGGCTGAAGGAAACAATCAATATCCAAATATGAATTTAATCAGAAAACCACAGTTCCAGGCAGGTTGGGACTGGGGGCCATGTTTAGTTCCATTCGGAATTTATGATGACATCAAGTTAGAGCCAGTTAAAACAGGAAGAATTTTGGGAATTAAACATTACTCAAGAAGTGATCGTTTAGTTGTCGACATTCATGCTGAAATATATACACTCACAGATATGCCTGTCAGAGCCAAAATCTTTGGTCTATCATTTAGTTTCGTTCCGGAAAAAAGAGGAATCAATGTTTTTCACATTGATCAATCGATTCAAAATATAGAACACGAACTTTGGAGCACATGGGACTATGGAACACCAAAATTATACCCATTCACAGTAACTTATGATAATATTGTGATTACAAAACAATTAGGTTTTAGAGATTTGGAGCTCAAAAACGAAATCGATGAATATGGAAGGTCATTCACATTTATTCTCAACGGAAAACCAATATATTGCCGTGGAGGAAATATTATTCCACTTGATGCACTTCCTGCAAGGGAGTCTAAGGAGCGTTACAGAGAGCTCCTTCTTGATGCAAAGTTTGCCAATATGAATATGATCAGATGCTGGGGTGGCGGCTATTATATGCCAGATTATTTCTATGAAATGTGTGATGAGTACGGAATTCTCATTTGGCAGGATCTATTGTTTGCATGCTCTCAGTATCCAACAACAGATTGGTTCCTTAAGGAAGTTGAAGGCGAGTTAGAAGACACATTACTTAGAGTTCAATATCATCCATGCATTGCTTTATGGAATGGTGATAATGAAATCTGGACAACAATCAACTGGTCTCCAGGCACAGTACATAACATAACATTCTACAGAAGTGAGTATAAGAAGCTCAATCAATTTTTGAAGAAGCAAATCAACACATTGGATAAATCTCGCACATTCTGGCTTGCATCACCTTCCACAGGTGAAGGAGATTACTTTGGTGACTTTGTCAATATCACAAAGGGAGACTCTCACTATTGGGATGTTTGGCATGGCGACTTAAACTTCTCTGGATACACCATTGTTAAGCCACGTTTCTGCTCTGAGTTTGGATTCCAGAGTTACCCATCATTACCTGTTGTTCACATCTTTGCTCCACCAGGCACTGATTCCATTGATGCTCCTGCTTTCAAGGTCCACCAAAAGTCAGCAAATGGTAATGCAAAGATCAAAGATATGATTGATATCTATTTCAAGCAGCCTCAGTCATTTGTTGATCTTTTGTACATTTCGCAAGTTTCTCAAGCTGTAGCAATCAAGACTGCTGTTGAGTACTGGAGACTTCAGAAAGGAGTTAACACTGGTACACTCTTCTGGCAGCTTAATGACTGCTGGCCTGTTTCTTCATGGTCTTCAATCGAATACAAGGGACGCTGGAAACAGCTGATGTACCATGCAAAGAATTTCTTCGAGCCTCGATCAATAGTTCTTACAAAGGAAGATGCTAAATATTCATTATTCTTAATCAATGATTTATATGATGATTGTGAAGTCAAGTATACAGTCAAGTGGGTTGATTTCAATGGAACCGTTCTGTCTAATGATGCAGGAACAGCTACAGCGAAAGCTACGGATGCAACTAAGATCTGGTCAATTCCAGCAAGTTCTCATTCTTTCTCTAAGATTGATGGTTTCTATCTTGCTGATATTGAGGCTGCTGGCAAGAAGCTCCGTAATTTCATGTTCTTGGATGAAATCAAGAACTGCAACATTCAACAGCCAGAACTCAAATACACGGTACAGCAGGATGGAAATTCTTATAAGGTTCAGGTAACTACAAACTATCCAGCATTCTATGTACACCTTGAATCAGAAGATGTCCGTAAATTCTCTGATTCTAGCTTTGTTCTAATGCCCGATGATGACAAATCTGTTACATGCGAAAGTGATCCAGGCAACATCACAATTTATCATTTGAATTAATCACATATCAAAAAAAAACTTTCATTTCTTGAGTGAAAAAACAAATCGTACATGGAATATTTAAATATTAATCTTTTATTGAGATAAATTCTTTTTACAAGATTGCCTATTATGATGCTGCTGAAAGCATTTCGAAGAATGTTAAGCAATGCGACTTTCCTACAAAAATCAAATGAAAAAGCATCAGAAGTTTGAAATGATGAATGACCAATTCCTTTTCATAACAATAGATGCGGTTGATTAAATCTATTGAAACAATGCATTTCATTCGTCTGAATGATCATCATATTCAAATTATAATATTACATTCAACCATCTCTTATCATCATTAACCTAAAACGATTTGATGAAAATCATGTTCCTGTTTTTAGGGATTTAAAATCTACACAATGAGTATAGTCTCCTACTAAAATATCAGTCCTATATGTTATGATTGGATTTAACCTTAATTTAGTTTGAAGACCAATCCTTAAACTAAACAAAAAAAAAAAAACTCTTCGTGCAGCTTTTAGGGGCTTTCACTATCACATTAAGGATAAATCAATAAATACGACGGAATAACGATAGAAAAAACTTCAAAAAGAAAAAAATGGGAGTGTTTCTCGCATTTTTGTGCTTACAGCAAATGATTGCTCCAGATGAAAAAAGCTACAGAGGAAACCCAAGTCCAAACCAAGCCTACGTGTATACAACGACTGGTGACCAGAATCAGCTTTTTAATGCTTCCGAAATTGATTTTCATTCAGTAAAGAAATCTAATGATGCGGCGCTCAACATTGACTTAAGCGACAAGCACCAGATCATTGATGGCTTTGGTGCAGCAATTACAGGCTCCACAGCTTACAATTTACTTCAAATGAAAGAAGAAGATCGCATGGATTTGCTTACAAACACATTTGACCCGAAGAAAGGTATGGGATACTCCTATATCCGTGTTTCTATCGGTTGTTCTGACTTCTCTCTCGATGATTATACATATTGTGATACACCAGGAATTGAAAACTTCGCAATTCACCCCACAGACAAGCAGCAGCTCGTCCCAATCCTTCAGACTATCCTTAGGATCAATCCAGATATCAAGATTTTAGGATCTGTTTGGTCTCCTCCGCTTTGGATGAAGGTTGATGACCTTATTTTCCTTAGACCACACAAATCCTTCATTTCTGGTTATCTCGATCCAAGGTTATACCAAGAATATGCAACATATTTCGTTAAATACATCCAATCTATGGCTGCTGAGGGAATTCGAATTGAAGCAATCACAATTCAGAACGAGCCACTCAATAAGGGCAACTCTGCATCATGCTTCATGGGATATAAGCAACAAGCTGCATTTATTAAGCAAGCTCTTGGCCCACAGTTCCAGTTATACAACATTTCCACTAAGATCATCATCTACGACCATAACTACAACTATGATGGCGTTATCACGCAAGAACATTATCCAGTCAAGATTTATGACGATGCGGATGCCAACAAGTACATCGATGGTGCTGGATACCACGCATATGGCGGAGACAAGTCAGAAATGGATTATGTTAGATCAAAATATCCAAATAAGAATCTTTACTTCACAGAAATGTCTATTGGTGAGTGGAACTATGGATTCCAGTCAGACTTGATGTGGAACGTTCGTGAGATCGGCATTGGAACACTCAACAAGGGATGCAAGGCCGCAATCATGTGGAACTTCCTTCTCGATGACAAGCATGGTCCATACCGTCCAAAGGGCTGCGACACATGCTACGGTGCCATCGACATCAAGAAGGATGACTACAAGACTCTCAAGTATAACTCCCACTACTTCGATATGGCTCACATGTCTAAAGTCCTTAAGGCCGGCGCTACAAGAGTTGGCGCAACACTCACTAATGCTCAGAACATTTATGCAACAGCTGGTGTCAACACAGATGGAACAATTGGCACAGTTTTGCTTAACGACCAGGATGCTGATACAACAGTTACAGTTAACTGTGGCGCACGCACATTTGATGTCGCCCTTCCAAAGCGCTCAGTTGTTTCCGTAATTTGGCAAGCCTAAATAATAAATCTAGTTAACATTTTAATTCAGAAAACACCTCATCATATGATTTTTCTTTGATTTTCTCAAATTTATCATTCTAGAAAATAGTTTATGTCTTAAATTGATTCATAATGCGATGCTCTTCAATTTCATTTATGAAACTAATAAATACTGAAACCATTATAATCTGTATTTACATCAGCCATTTAGGATTTCGGCGTTATAACTGAGATAATGTGGAATTAAATTGAATATATCAATAATGTCAATTTGTAAATGAATAATGATGAACCTTGCTTTGGCAATGACTAACTGATACATTAAATGCATTAACACAAAATGATAAAAAATAAAATTTCGAAAAATTGTATTAACATCATTTATAATAACAAACATTCTATATTGATTCAAGTGAATACTCAATCAAATTCTGTTCTCTTCTGAATGATATCATTGATTAATTGAGTTAATCTTTCTTTTCCTGCTTCAACTTCAAAGCGCGGTCCATATCCATATTCGAGTTTTTGATCCTTTCCGATTTTTGACTCGTTGAGATACCCTTCTTTTGCCCATTTTTTGAGCAGACCAGCGATTTTTCCATAATCATCAAACACATCCTCCATGGAATACTTTTGGCATATTTTGGTGAGATTTTCTAATGACATTGGATTATTGTTATTGAAAAATAAAGCGAAAAATGTGAATGCAAGGAGTCCATATTCACGTTTTGCATCTTCTGAAAAAGGAATAGGAATGTTTTGCGGGTCTTCTTCTGTTCTTACTAAGAAAAAATCCGAAGCAACTTTTTTCTGCGGTTTTGTGTATGGAACAATATCCAATCCGAGTGCCTTATTGATGTATTCTTTCGCGAGATTGATCATATTCGTTTCTTTGTTTTTTTCATCATTTGTTTTATCAATTGCAGCTTTTAATTGGCTCTTTTTCACATAGTTCTTCTCTCTTTTCTTAAATAGGAAGAACCGTGCAACTCTTCCAGCCTGCATTCTGTTTTTGCTCTATTAATCTTCATCTTCGTTTGCAGACATTAAGGAAAAATGAACCAACACATTTATATTTATATTCTTTTTGGCATTATATATTTAAGCTCAAATTATCATAAACATGTTATTAATAATATTCTTAGCAAAATTATAATGGAAGCTCTTTCACGTATTGTATCACAGATATTATTAAAATATAAATGAGCTACCATGCATTCATCATATTTTAAAAACATGTTAATGAAATTATTGATTCCACTTTAATGCATGCATGTGATATAACATTAAGTTCTTAAATTATATAAACCATTGATCTGGTTGTAAATATAAAATTACAAGCAACAAATTTATATTTTTATGTGGAAAATAACATTTTCCAAATTAATGTGATTGTTTCCTGGATTCTATCATTAAATTAGATATGCATGGAATACACAAGGTCTAAGACAGAAATGATTATTTAAGAAAAAATATCGAAAATATTTGAAAGGTTCCTTCATTATTATACTGAATTTAAAAGACAATTTCATTCTCTACGAACTAGGTATTTCATAGACATCACTATATTTGATTAAAACATGAAGCAATTTAAGCTCGATAATCATTATTGCATTCGAGGATGTTAAAATAAAATATGACAAATAAATAATTTACATGACATGATATAAAACAGGGTCATAAAAAATTGAGCAGGGGTGATGTAATGAGGGGTCGACCCCCTTAACGTCTTAAACAGCTTCAAATTTACCTTCTGTAAAGATTTAATTAAAGATGTCGAAAGAGACGGGATATAACTTACAGAAGTTAACTAACGTGACAGACAACTTGTTTATTCAATACGTTCGCGTCGCATATATGACTCTTGCGTCAAATCAGCTGCAAGAATATTTTCAGATTCTAACTTCTCATTTTTCTCACCGTTTACACACAGATGCTGGAAATGAAATCATTTCTGGGCTGTGTCGCGTAATGAATTTCGAAAAAGCCGGCGAAATTTTTGAACAAAATGGATTTATAAGGCAATTACCATTCAAGCAAAAACAATACACAACACAATTACTCGATCTACTTTTCTTCTTAGTGAACAAAGCTCCGAACTGCTTCGATGACAAAGCAGCCGCACAAATCGCGTCATTAGTCGAACAAGATCCACGAAAGTGCTTAACTCTTCTCGCGTTCTACGCACAACAATACGGAAAAATACGAGATCCGATGCCCGTTCTTGATATTCTCTTCCACGAATCTAAAAATTTTCGAAGTTCTGATTGTATCGCGGATTATATATCTCTTCTTGTCTGGCTGTTGCGGCAGTACCCGCGGTTCGCGCAAGAAAGGCTTCAACACTGTTGGTCATATCTTCTTGATATGCTCACAATAACAACAGCGAGTCACATTTGCATGATATATAATGGACTCTGTGCTGTATTCGAAATCAACCCAGATGAAGTGAAAAAATTCGGAATTCCTTCTGAAGCAATCGTGTGTCATGTACAGCATAGATCTACACAGCAAGCCACTCTTTCGCTTCTCATTCGCTATCCACCATCACCAGATGCAAAATATATAGACCAGATCATTCTTATTCTCACAGAAATTGCAACATATGATGAAAAAGCGACATTATTACTTCTCGAATTAGCAATGGAAGAATCAAACTGCAGTATCCTTTTGAATAACTCCGAATGGATGTGCCGTCCTCTTCCGCGAACACTTGATACATTGAGATTGTTTGGTGTTGTTGTGTTACACGAAAACTTGAGACCTTTAATTGTGGAGTGTCCAAACACAATCGCATTCTTCATGAGCCTTCTGCAGGTCAACTCAGTTGGTGTTTGTAATGCTGTTTGCACTATTATGAAGCGTCTTCCTCTCACACCAGAGTTTGTCGCATCTCTTTCATCCTCTGGTTTCCTCGCTGGCTATTTCGGTGTCGCGCAAGAGATATCTGATGCTTCAGTTCAATTAAGCGCGCTCAGACTTTTAGATACATTGGCCCGTGTCAGATTTGTTCAGGAGTTCATGGAGATGATTCCTCTGGTTGTCAAACTCTGCAGGACTGGTGAAGAACTCGCTCTTCCTGCTGCTGCTGTTGCTGTGAGATTAGTGAGATACCCGAAATGTGCTAAAGAACTGAAAGCAAAGAAGCTTGATGATTTCTTTAAGCAGCCTATTGCTGATCCGCGTGTTAAGAAGTATGGTGATAAGTTCCTTGTTGTTTTGAGTAAGATTGAATCTGTATAAAATATTGTTTTTTTTGTTGTTTATCAATTGCATCCTTTTTAGTACCAAATTTACCTCATACATCATAATTGTATCTATATTATTACCCATTCGATTAATAAATTAATTTTATTTTCGAATGAAAGGGTCTAACATTGTTGGATGTGCTTAGATCATTGTGATATAGCGCTTGGCAATTGCTATATGTTCACATATCAATTGATCAAAAATATTTTAATAAGGTTTTATAAAACGATCTATTTGTTTAATGTGAAGCATTCGATGATCAGATGTGAAAGAGATTGAAGAACGATTCAATCATTTCTGTTTAAAGTCGTCATTATATGTTTAACCTAAAATCAAAGTTCAAAATAGAAGAATTAAAAACGCCCATTCCAGAAGGAACGACATTTAACGGCATTTTCACACGAAGAGGCAAAACAAAAATCGGTTCTCATGTATATTATTTATATTCTCAAGATTCAGAGAATCTTTTACTTGCGGCAACGCCGATAGGGCAACACAAGCATTACGTTATTTCAACAAGTTCGACCGAAATCAAAGAAGGTTCTGAATATCACGTCGCATCAGCCGAAGTTTCAGGATATTCATACAAATTCTACGACCATGACCACAAACCTCTCATTAAAATCACTTACAAAAGTTTAACAGAGAAAAAGAGTTTAATTCGACAAATTGATGTTCTTCTTTACGACGAAAACCACGAACCCGTCGAAGATGAAGACAAGCAAATAAAGCAAAGATTGCCTAAAAAGGAGTACGGTCAAAACATTCTCAGAATGCCTCATATTCCAATTCCAGGAATGTACGGGAAGCCATCCGAGAAAAACTTCATTTTAGAGTACAAGGATGAGATCTGCATGAACTTCCAAAAGACAGAAGAAGATGAATTTTATTTAGCGATTAGAAGTCCGATGAACATATTACAAGGTTATTGTACAGCACTAACTATGATGCAGAAATTTGTTACTGAGTGATTTTTGCATTATCTTGTTACTTTTTTTGTTTTTTTTTTTTTTAAATTATGTTGTATTTGATAAATATGTGATCGCAGAATGTGCGCATAGTTATAATATAGTAGAAATTTACAAACAAAATATATCATTCAACCAAAAAATTAGAGAATATTCTTGTAAGTGGACGAACTAATTCGGATGCACCGGTCTTATTCTGTGTACATTTGGCTTTGAAGTCAATAATAGAGTTTGAAAACTCACCAATACATTGTTCTAAGCTCTTGTCAGAATCAACAACATCTTCGATTGTTGATAAGACTTTTCTTAATGCTGATGAGCATTCTTTGCCGCTATTAGAAGCCCAGCAACCTCTTGCAATTTCGGCGCAATGCTTCTCGAAATGCTTCATTATTTCACTGATTTTAGTTGACTTTTCGATTGATTTTTCAAGCTTTGTGAAACTCTTTTGAATAACTTCTTGATGGAAAAAATCTGAGACTAAATTAACAAAGTGGATCATTCTAAATATTGTTGTGCAATATTCACTCTCATTCTTGAACTGCTCTCTGCATCTTAAGATCTTATATTCAGCTTTCTTTAGATGCAGTAATTGTGTGGAAACTGCTTTGTAAACAGCCATAACTTTCGAATTCAATATCAAGGAAAGAGGAGGAGAAATATGGTATGCAAAAGACCAACTTCCATCACGTATAACAAAGTCAAATCCATCTATTGGCTGCTTAGCTATCTCATAAGCAATGCGATGGAGCTGTATATGCTTTGCATCATCATCAATTGCCATGAAACTATTCGCGAAGTCTCCACGACCGAGAAGAAGATATGAATAAATGTGATGGATATTTGTTTTGAGATTCTTTGTGTACATCAAATCGATGATCAATTTCTCTGTTGCTTCTGAGCATTTGACGATGTACTCATTCAGTGGTAATGATGTATCAACAGATATTTCAACGGGGTGATCCCAGCGTCGTAAAAAGTTCAATATTTTTCCTGAGTCGAATATCATTTGAATCTGATTGCTGTTAAAACAAAGTGGAGCTTCTCCTATGATAAGTGAATACTGCTTCTCCCACCAGTCACTGCAAAAGTTAACATCTTCATTCTTCTTAATGAAAAACTCGTCATATTGACCGATAATTTCACCACGAGAAATCCACTCTCTTACCATGTTGTTGATCATTTGGAAAGAGAGATCACACATTATTTTAGACACTGACTTGATTTCGATGTCACCGTGATTGCAAAGAGAATTTAATTTGTTATAATAAAATCCTCCTTTAAGACCAAAAGTGGTATTGCATATAATCGCTGCTGCTCGAAGTTTATCTATTACTGATGTGTTTAAGAGATTAATGAATTCATTTGCTAATAATTTATCTAATCTGCATTCTAATGAAATAACGTTCGCACAGTGTTCATCAATGATTTGCTTAACATAATTAAAGGTATTTTGAAATATGAGACTCAGTGTTCTATGTTCAAAAGTCCTTAAAAATCGAATAATTGATCCTATCTCGCTAACGCGCTTTATTACTTGGATCAAATTAGGTGTAACATTTCCACTATACAGAAATCTATCAGATTTATGGTTCCATTTGAAAATATCACCATCGAATCCTTGTAATACATTTATAACATCGTGTGGAATCAAATTCATCTGTGGCTTGTATGATGGTTCAGGAGTATTTTCTATGTATATAGTTTGAGCTGATTCTGTGATCAAATTATCGAAAAATGAAAATAATATTTGCGAATTTTTCGTTTTTTGAGATATTTTACAAATTGCACGTTGCAATGACATTATTTTAGAATTGTTTCCTTCTGCACTGAGTTTTGTGGTCCATTTCGTTTTGAATGCTGATGTTGATAAAATATTTGGCCAATTATTATATTTTCTCATTATATTTACTGCTTTTTCAAGTGCCTTTGGATCATTAGGACTGAGATAATTCACAAGTTTCCCGATAAATTGCGAAGAAACTAATGATTCATCCATTTTAAACTAAAATAAAAAAGGCACGTTTAAAATATATTCATATCACATGTCAGTCGATAGAAAGATTTTTAAATTTTATTTTAGCACTTTTTTCGAGGTTCTGGAAATTTTTGAGATGACTAAACTAAGGGGTAACAACGATTCTTCTAACCCCATTATAGTCTTTGATCAAGATAATCCTGATGAACAAGCGCCAATCGAAATGTGCTATAGACAGCCATCGTTCATACGACTGCAGGGTGACCCGATACCGAAAGGATTCGACTCCCTCGACAAATTTCAGGCCGAACACGAGATTGTTAAAGTAGATTCTGTTCGAGATAAATTCGAGCCATCCGCAAATATCCAAGAATTGCTGCAAAAACGTAATGCCAAAAAGTGGGAGCAAATGGGGTACGATCCAAAATCTATGGACCAAGCACTAAATCGCCATAATTCAACAACCAACTTCAAACCAGCCGATAATCTGCAAATAAACACCGCAGGAAAGATGTGTTCTTCGTTCTCGCAGCTCGATTCCTTCAAATACAAGAAGCCAAAAGCCGAACCATTACCTTTATTACCCCTAATAGAGGTCATTGAGGAAGAAAAACCGATAGAGCAAACAAAGGTTCCCATCCCGCGATCGCTAAGTTCAGGAATAAACTTTCCTGTTGTTGAGCTGCCAACGAATATTAAATCAGAATACATCGATGTTGAAGAGGATTACTCAGATTATTCCGATGAAATGTATCTCTCTATACTAGAGAATGGTATGACAATGCATGTTGCCGAGATATTGAGACACGAACCAACTACGTTAGTATATAAAGTACTCTGTGGAACAGATTTTCCGGATCTACCATATGATATCGTTAATATTATAACAGATGAGCTCACTTACTACACCGAAGAATGTCTAGAGAATGGACATGAATTAGATTCTTTCCATGTTCAGTCTTTGATCGAAAACATACGCAAAGCAGCAGACAGATCATTGATGCCTGGATTTCCATCCGATATTGGGCCCGAATTATTCAAAAAGAAACTTCTCGATTTATATAAGGACTACGAGAAGAAAGTGGAGTACTGGGATACTCAAAGCTTCTTAAACAACGATAACAAAAAAAGAGCGCTTAAAAAGTTGAGTCAGAACACAAAGATTAAGTCGTTAACAGCAAAACAAGATGAAATTAAGAAAATCAATTTCAATTTCAAGAAAACTGAATTCACCATCAAGAATGGTAGAACTGATGACCTCCAAGCACTCAAAGCAGCGCTTGCAAAACTCAAAAGTGGAGAAGTTAATACTGATCCACTTAAATCATCACCATCAAGCTTAAAGAACACGTTAAGTCGCAACACTGGCCCATCAAAGATAAATAGACTAAGAGGGTCTAACTCAACAATTCCAAAAATCATTCGGCCTCAAACTCATAACAAATTGTTCCGTAATTAGAGTGTTTTATAGACATGTTTTTATATAAATTATTGTTTGATATTAAAATTTTTATGTTAATTCTTAAAATATTTAGAGCCAAATTATTTCATTTAAAAACTATAAACTTAACAAAAACATTTGTTTATAATATATATACATTGTGAAACTTTGGGTATTCAACAGCCTCTAAATCTAAACAATATGTAATTTGACTAATGAAATCAGAATTACTTCGCTTGTTTTCTGACTTTGACGGTCATGAATGTACGTCTTAGCTTGCCACTGAATTTCTTTTTGACCTGTGATTCGCCGGTCTTGAATAAATGTGCATTAAGGAGCATTTCTGGTAAATCAAAGTAAAGAATGTTGGATCCGCGAACATACGCAGAGTCGAATTGTGTTTTTTCGCCATTTGCTTTAGTTTGAACAACATTGGAAAGGAAACAATTCATATTATCTTCGACGTACTTCAATGTGCCTCTAAATGAGTCTCCTGTATTGAGTTCAATGCCAACGACGAAATTTGTCGCCTCGTGGAGTAATTTAATCGGAATTCCGTTCGTCATAAGTCAAATTGTGATTTTTTGGAATAAAAAGTGTCATAATATTTTAAGGTTCTCTTCAATGGTTGTTTCTTTTGACTCAATATTTGTAATACGACAATTAGTACCATATGTTCATTATACACTGCCTCTTGAGAATATGATTCTTGATTTATAACTCATTGCATTCTTATAATATTAAAATTTTTATTAATTTGGTATCAATCATAATAAACTGCTTTATAGGTCTTATTTAAAAGGAGTACTCCAAATATTTCATATGGGCTTTTCCATATATGAGTTTTGAATGAATAAATTCAAGATAATGCTGATAACGTGAATCTCAAGCATGATGAGATTGTTATTATATATGTTGATGATAAATTCAAATGGCTGCAAAGATATATCGATTGTACTGATATTTCCCTTATATATAAACGGATAATCTCCTTCTTCAAATTTATAATTGTTCATTATTACAGTCCTAAAAATAGATGAAGCACCGTATCTTTTAGAAAACAACGATCCGCTGCAAAACGTGTTATTTGTTATACAGCAATTCTATAAATAAAGTCATGGACTACCAATATTAAAAGCTGCACCACCAGATGTATTTAAACTTGAAAATGAAAAGTAGTTAATTTGGCATGGGAATTTACTATAATATATTAGAGCAGTTTCAGATCTGCCTATACTATTTGTATTGTTGAAACATGACATTGATGCATTGAGTGTACTAGAAAATGTCATTAGACCACTTGATTGAGAACTTCCGCAGCAGTTAATAGATGATTCAATCAATTGATGTTGCAAAGGTTCATCAACATCACCTACAATCGCAATATAGCTTACCATTCCAGCAATGTAGTCAGAATTTTGATGATATGACCCTTGAAATCTGTGCTGAATAACAGATCCTATCCCAATTAAGAAGCGCATACCACCTCCATAATTTGAGAAAAAACATTCTGAATGAAGGAATTTTATCACAACTGACATTCCCTGGAAGCATATCGGATATGAATTGCTATTCTTGAAAATGCATTGATATGCATAATAATTTAGAAATTCTCAAAAAATTGTTTATGAGAAATTTGCCCAAAAAATATATATTTGGAAAAAGCGTAACAATATGTGTGTATACATCATTGTTTCTTAAATAAAAATATACGACTAACTGTCAATTTTTTAAAAATGTAAAAAAATGACAAGCCAAAATTAAGATAAAGTGAATGTCGAAAACGCTCGGCGATGCATCCAGAAGAAAACATTCTTCGATATGTACGAAGACATTGATGATTTGATTGGAATTCTTGATGAGATGGCACTTTCTATCGACGAAAGCATTTTTATCATTGATGGATGCCATCACCGTTTTAATAAGGAGGGTGTATTTGAGATTTTCAGTCATTGCCAAGTGAATTTCGAAGGAAATGTTGAAAATGTTTCTAAATTTGCATTTCATTCGAAAAAACTTTTCCACCCAGATACATTCAAGAAAATAGCAGAAGCATCAAATAAATTCACTGCCCAAGAATCAGCGGATGGAAGTCGGAGCAGAGTGGATAAAATGCATATAAATAATCCCAGGGCTGCAAATTATCTTTATTTGGTTTGTTAGACAAGCTTTTTATTTAACAGATTTTTCTCAAGAATATGAAACGGGTTATGTGCTTATAAATTTATCGCTATCATTTACAACTGTATTAATATCATCATCCGCAGGATATTATGGAATATAGCTAGGTATCAACTATTATGTCCAAAATCCAACTATGATCAAAGCTATCGTGATATCTTTTGTTGTTGGAAATATTGTTAATTTACTGGTTATCAACATATATAGTTTATGTGATCATGACAGAAAAAATCAAATGATATGGGCGATTCGCGAAATTGGCATTATTCTATATTTGGTTTCATGCCAGATAATTTTAACACGCCACCCTCTCAAATTGCCTGCAGCATTAGTTTCATTGTGTTTAGCAATGGGACTTGGAATATTTCCATTCACTTGGTCAAATTATTCAAATCTTTATTATAATGATTATGACAAAAAAGTACAGATCCTAAGCTAGTCAATACGTGTTTTGCTATTTTGGATTTCAACTAGATGTTTTTCATTTATATATGTAAGGCTTCATATTTACATTCGGGTCGCCGCATCATTTTTCTTCGTCATTATTCCTCCTCTTCTTGAATTGCTTTTATCATGAATAATCATTTTCTTGAATCAAATGGTCAGAAATTAATCACTAATTAATCAAATGATAACTCACTTCTTGAAAGAAACTATTCTAAAATAAATGATTAATGGGTGACTCACATAAGATGTAAACTATTCAAAAGATAGCCTTATCATAGAAAATAGGTTGAAAAATGCATCGATACACACCAAAAAGTTGCAATATTAAAAAATAGTTATCGCATCATTATTGCTATATTATTGCCGTTAGATATTTTAAAAATATTACGAATGTTCATAAGGAGCATTAAATCTTTTGTTGTCACTTTTCAATTAGTTTTCCCTTATAAGGGAAAATCTATATTTGCTTTACCTTATTTATACAAACTCGGGCAAAGTATAATCATTAGACCAATGTGTATTACTATAATCGAAGTTGTACACACAAACCATGCGATGATATCCGAATTTACTTTTTCATAATTATATCTATTGTTATTACATTCAACCATAATTCCTGCTACATCGAAAGTATGATTGCTATCATCTACATAATATCTTATTTCACCATTAATTGTACTAACTAAATCGCATCTTTCTTGCTCATTAATGAACGACGTTGTATTGTTTGATTTGGAACATGAGGAATAAGATAACATTGATTCGTAACAAGGCTAAAATATATACCTGTATGTTTGCCAATAATTGCTTCATCGTGTCGATATTTTAATTTTATTGGATAATATGATTCCGTGAAAATCATAAAATCTTTAACATATATAATTTTTCGGAAAAAGTAAATTCTTGGATAGTCAATTAATTCATAGTTTTGAGCATCGAATGCAATGAAAATGTAATATTTCTTTTCACTAAATGGGCAGATAGAATAAAGGCCAACATTACCAATAATTGTAATAACTTCATCTGCATATTCCAAGCCGTATTTTATGTATCGATAATATTTTATAACCTGAAAAGAACTGGTTCCTGTATATGATCACTGGAGATAGCCGTTTGTTTTGAAATATACACCACAAACATCTGTATTTCCAACAAGTTCCAATTCTTTATCACCTGATTTTGCTACAGCTTTTATTTCCTTGTTAGATAGAATGACGATGTAATTACCCATTGAAAAGTTAAGTCGCGTGGTATCGTGATTTAATTCAATTTCAAGTTTCTCATTCGGTTCGGTTAAATTATATGAAGTAGACATGGCAAATTTGCTATCTATTATAGATCTCAAGTCTCGAATGATATTAGAATGATAAGCACCACGCAGAGTAATTGACATTAACTTAGATTCTTTGGCGCTTTCATAGTAGAAAAATGTAGAATTATTTCTGATTTGCCATCTTGATACAATATTTTTTGATTGGAAATACTGAAATTGAGGAATGTATATATAGGTATTGGCGATGATACACTTATAGGCTCTATGCTAAATAAGCACACTCTTTCATTTGGAATGTCTAAACTAATTTCTATTAAATTGATTTTTTTCAAAAATATTAAAGTTAGTGCAAATTTCTTTAGAAAACATAACAACACCAAAAAGTGCAACAATAACAGAGTTCGTAGCATTCATTGTTGAAGTATACTCTCGGTGATAATAATCATATTGAATAATTGAAAATGATGAGTTGAAAGTATATTCCGTGGGATTTATCAATGCAGTGGTTGAATTAAGACTGTGTAGTTGAGAATTTATTGATACTCTCGAGAAAATGGAGAAGAAAATATCGTTTGGTCCTTGTTCAACTTTGAATTTCAGGTCCTTGTATTCGCTGTAGTTGGTCAAGTTCACTTCGTAATGTCCCGTTTGGAGGATTGTTTGTAATGCTTTTGCCGAGTAAAAAAACCAAAACATACAACATCATTTTTTTTGATGCAATCGTCTATTTTATTGCAAAATTTTCAGCTGTATCTATTGGCATGCACTTAAAAAGTATGAAAAACAAGAAATTTTGCTCGAATAAAATTGTTCATTTTCTATCGTCGCTTGAACAATATTTGACATGTATACATTTTACATGGCGAAATGAACGATCGTTTAATTTTCGATGAAACCAAGTGAACATGTAAGTGAAAATATAAAAACTTTAAAAATTTTATTCTGACATTGTCATTTTTTGTTGTCACTTTTCCAAAGAAATGAGCTCTCATCAACAGCTTTTCTATAATAAGAATTATGTGAAAATTATTCAGGATTTGAGCTCAAATCAGGATCTTTCTATACAAGAGACTCACAACTTGGCAATCTGTAAATACCTACAAAATGGTGATTCCCCGCTTCAAGAGCTGATAAAACTCGCAGATTCGATTCGCCAGGACACGGGCTCAAACCAGTGGCCTGCATATCCCTCATGGCCTTTGATTTTATACCACATTGCTTTATATTCACTTAAATTTTGTGCTTACACTAAAACTCAGAGCATTTTAACAGATATTTGGAATAATTACGACAAACAGGATAAATTATTGATGCTTTCTATTACAGTTTTAACAATAGAACTTGCTTGTAGATCAAATTTAACTGCGAATCTCGAAAAAGCAATGAATTACATTAATGCGACGTTCCCAACATCAGAATCTGTACAGTCTATTCTTCAGACAAAGAATATCGATCCAAACACTGTTTCATATTATATCGAAACAATTCAGAACGCAAAATTCAGAGTCGACGTCGTTCAATTACTCAACGAAAAGGTAAATGCGAAAACAAGAGAACAGTACCAGAAATTGATGTCAGGAATCGATATTTCTGAAGCCGCAATGCAAAATCCAAAATTACCGCTGTTTAAAGGCATCCAGCTCTCATGCCTCGCGTATCACTTTGATGATATCGAAAGATCCAACTCAATCTTAGAAACAATTGCTCAGCCGGTTAATTTTGCTGTTTACAACAATCGTGGCCTGTTTGAGTTAATCAAAGGTCACTACAACTCAGCTCTCCTTCATTTCTCACGTGCGTTAAGCTCAAGAACGAATAATCATCTCACGTATCCATATCACCAAATCGCGTACAATTTAGGCATTTCTCTTCTCCAAAAGCGTAAGCCAAGACGTGCCTTCAAGTATCTGCACTCTGTTATTCCTTTGATGCGTAACAGTCCATATCTCTGGCTTCGTCTTTCCGAGTGCATTGTGATGTACTACAAGCAGCGCATTGCCAAAGCTCGTCAACGGACACAAGTTTCACCAATTGTTGCACAAAAGCTTTGCACAAGCTCACAGACATATTACCTTCTTCCAGCCACAGATTCTAGATTATTCGAACTCGATCAAAAGAAGAATCGCGAAATGAATCTCGAGTTTGGCATCACATGCGCTCGCAACTGCATTCAGCTCTGCACACCTGATCAAACAGAAATTGCGAACCGTGCAAGAATGCTGTGCAGCTTCATTTGTCTCGAAACAGGCGATGGACGCATGGCGAGCGATATGTGCAATCCAATCCTCAGCGGAAACACATCCGACAAGCATCAGCAACAGCAACAGTTCCTCGCCAAAATCTATAGTGTTCAGGGCATTATGCTTTCTGGCGATTACGATGCCGCATCACGTGCAATGTCGAGGATGATTCTCGAATCATCACTAACAAAAGAGAAGGAGCTCAACACTCTCAATTATCTCACATTCGCGCGCGTCCACATGAGCAGCGACAGAGATGGTGCCAAGAACAAGGACGTGAAGAATGCGGATAATATGCTTGCTAAGGCTGTTGAAGCGGATCCAAGAAAGCCCGAAACAGTTCTTACAAGCATCTTGTTCAACATAATGAGGAAGCACATGGCACACGCAGCCCAAGAGATTAAGGACTATACCGAAGGAAGTGAAAAGGCTTCAGGAGAGGATAACTAATTTTTTATATATATTTTTGTAATTTTCGTATAAATGATTTCGATAAATTTGTATATTTTTTCCCCTTCCTATGATTAATATTAAGATATAACATTTTAAAATACAAACAACACAATAGTATTAATAAAACTCTTCTTCATCAAATGGATCGACATAGTTATCTTCTTCTTCAGCATTTTGCACTTCAACTTTTTCTTCAGGTATATTTATATTAGTTTCTTCGGCCTTCGTTGGTTGCTTAGATGAGACTATTTCTTCTTTAGATCGTTTAATTTCCTCTGGTTGCTTGTTTAGATCTATTTTTGGTTCTGGATTTTTTGCAATAATTGATGTTTCTTCTGAATTATTAACTTGATTCTGAGTTCCTATGCGCATATTACTTTCTTTCGATGGTGGCTGCGGAATAAAGCTCGTTGAAGGGCTGCTGGACTGGCTGTGTGAAGTAGGTAATTTATAAAACTCAGAATTGTTCATGAACTGAAACATTGGTGAACCTGAGGTCAATGGAGGTGTAAGAGATATAACTTGTTGATTTGGATTAACCATTGGTGAGAACTGGTGGAGAAAGAAGGTATTTGGTGGCGAAATTTGGTTCATTAATTGATTTTGTGGTGAAAATCCTTGAGACATTTGATACATATTCTGCATTGACTGAGCTTGCATTGGAATTGATAATTTTGTAAGATGGAACTGTATTTTTGTTACAAAATCGATCATTTCGCGATATTTTTTACATTTTATCAAGAAATTATCTGCATTAGTATGTATATTAATTTTCAAGCCATGCTGATGATCAAAACACACTGGAGTACAAGTTTGAATCGATGAAAATGGAATTTTTTGTATTTGGTTCATATTTCTTGTAATTAACATCATCTTTTCATCTAAGCTGATCGAAATATCAGACCCAATGATAGATTTTGAATAATCAATACAATCAATCAAATAATTTGGCTCAACTTCAGCAATTTGTATAAATTCTCTCCATGCCTCAATTCCCTCAAGATAGGCTTTGCAAAACGCTAAAATATCGAATCTATTATTTGTTGATAACCGAATTTTCGGACTTTTTTGGAAACCGGTTGCTTCTAATTCAACTCTGTTGTTATACAATCGCGTAGAGTTTGATTCTGACATTTTCATTGATGTCATTCCGATATTTAATGTAATTATTGGAGGATCATTGTGTTTTCTCGAGATTGTGATCCAATAGTCCTTAATTTCTACCCACATAAAGGTCTCATTTTGTGAGTCCTCCTGGAGTGGAACATAAAGATACCAACCTTTCCTAATCTTGTGACTAAATGACATTTCTTATTTTTTTAATAAATCCTCTCTTTTATTTTGTTCTAACCCTTGTTAAAAATTAACCCCTTTTTATTTTTTTGCCCCCTGATTATTTATCATAACATCTTTTTTTTGTTCGATTAGAAACTTCATATGATGAAATAGTATCGTTCAAACTTTGTATATAATATGTGTAGTGCCTGTAAAATACATTTTACAGAGTTATGAAGGATTTAGACAATTGTGTGTATAGTTAGAAAATGTTTTAAGGGCACACACCAGACGATAAGAGGTCCTCTCAATTCAGCTTAAGGTTATTTTCCCGTTTTGCGTTTTTTAGCCCGATTATTGATGTTTTTATCTTTTCAGGTGATGATTGTAAATGGCTATATTGTGAGTATTATACCTGTATTCTTTTCTTTGAAAAAGCTTTCAAATTTGGCTATTTTGCATTTTCTTGCAAAAAATCGATTTTTTTTATTTTTCCGTTAAAAATAATATTAACAAAAAAACAAAATAATATCAATCAAACATATGTGACAATGTCACAAAAATACTAATGAAGCCAATTTATGCACTTAAAAAAAACGAATTTTATTATTGAATTCTGATTCATTAAGGCTTTGCGAGATAAATATATATCATGAAAAAATTCATGGAAACATTGCAAACATATGTTATATAACGGGCAATTAAATTTTTATACGCAAAGTCGGTGAAACTCGTTTTTTAACTCACTGGATTAACTTTTTGCGAAGTTATTGAACTTCAATGTACAAAATCACGTTGATGCAAGATATATCTAATATTTTAATGAAATATAGACTTTGTTAGCTAATTCTTTAATATATCATGCACAACATGATTTTGTATATTGGGTTCAATAACTCAGCAAGAAGTTAATCCAGTGAGTTAAAAAACGAGTTTCGCCGACTTTGTGCATAAAAATTTAATTGCCCATCTCATACAAATATGAATTTCACAACAAAACATTGATATAGAATATTAAGCATAAAAATAAATTAATTATTACAAAAGGAGGGGAAATTTTTCCCCATTTTTTCAGAGTTTCTTCTCTTCAACAAACTTTTTCCTATGACAAATTGCAGCAACTCTACTGCTTCCATTGGACTAAGAAGTGAGTTAAAAAACAAGTTTCGCCGACTTTGCGTATCAATTTTAGACAGGCCGTTATATAACTTTATTAAATAATTGACTATTTTCTTTTAATAATAGATCCATCATGCAGTGAAAAAAAATATTTTCTATCATACATCCAGCGCGCATTTTGTTAAAAATAATTGTTTTATTTTTGCACAAAATTAATTTCTTCTACATTCTACGTATTACTATTCAAATTACACATAGGTAAGCCTTAGCATATTAAGGCAGCACATTTGATAAGAAAATATTTTTGATGATGTTAAAAAGTTAATTTTTGTTGTAGAGAACGGTAATTACTTATTGGATTGGTATCAAAAATGATCTAGCAATGGAGCAATTATACAATCTTGCTTTGGTCAAAACCTGCTGAAAATATATTGTCAGTAAGAACGACAAATACTCACAAAATGCGAGCAGAAAGCTGCAAATAGAGCTGAGGTTAGTATGGATATAAAATTTGGTTTCAAAATCGTCATTTTGCACGGAGATTTAATAAATAATGTTGAGAATCGGATATTTTCAACTTCGAACTTGGTAGATCAGGTGCTAATCAAGAAAAGAATGGCATCACATCGATTTTTTGCAAAATCTTCATCATTTTCTCGAACAAAACCCTTCAGATGATAGCTTTTTATGATAAGGTTAATAAATTGAGAGGACCTCTTATCGTCTGGTGTGCACCCTTAAACAACGGTTTTATTTTAGCAAACTCTTCAATTCTGTGTTGTTTCATTCTTCAAAAGGCTAATCATTTCAAGCAATTGCTGGAATTCAAAGGGCTTTTACTTTGATTTGAAGAGCTCTTGGCATCCATCGCACATCGATAGTATACTGATAAAACGTTGTCACCTTGTGGGTGATCTGACGATTAAAACTTTGAATTTATCTGGGCTCTTTACTTTCGTTTTTGCGAGTAAGTCCTCAAGTATATCAGGACTCAATCCTGCTGTCATGGCTTCGTATTCTATGCATTAATTTTGCTACTAGATTACTCCAAATTAACTTATGTCTTTGATGATCTGTCTGAATAACATGTCTCTCACTGTAGTCACTGTTGTCACTTGACATTTAGGAAAAAATGTGTGTTTAATTCACATTTTTAAATGTCAATTGGTGCGGAAAAAATCATAAAATTTCCAACAAATTTTGTAAAGAATTTTTTTCCGAGATTCAGAAAATATTTCAACTTCAGAGAATTACCACTTTCAATGGTTTTCCTACAATCATCTTTGAATTCTTGCAAGAAGTGTTCATATTTAGTTTAAAGTTGATGTGAGAAATCAAACAATTTTTGGCAATTCAGACTCGTTTATATATATTTGTTGAAAGTTTATGTGTGGGTGCAATATTTATTGAATTCTCGCACCTTTCATATCATCGTGAATCCACGTAACTCTAATGTTTTGTATACATTGAACCATATTCACTGGGCCCCTCGTCATTCGAATAACTGTTTCAGGGGGAGCTTGATTTTTCTAATTGTGATTATGATGTACTTTTTCATACTTTTTTGATGCTTCATTTCTCGTCCTCATGTTGCATTTATACATGAAAGATGAAGGCTTAGTTGAATTTTTATCAACCACACGAAGTTGATATTCAAATATATAGTTAGTCGTTCATTTTTTGATATTGTAAATAAATTATTTTTGCATTGGATATTGATGAAGAAAATGATCCAAATCTTGATACAAAGATCTTTAATCAAGATAAAATAACTCAAATTGTTCCTGAATCCACATCATACGAAGAATTTGAGCACTATTCGAATCTCCTTTTGTCAACTAATGATTATGAGAAGATAACAACATATGAATTCTTCCGTAAATCCAATGCAACACCTATTTGCGATATTAAATCATTACTTTTACACGATCAACAAAATTCAAATATAATTATATCAACGACTGCATATATGTATTTTGAAATTTAAAAAAATTAAAGTATTATTTCAAAAATTCTGAGAATATGGATCCAGCAGATGCTATAGATCACAAAAGCAAAGCAATTTTTGACCATTTCATTCTGCATTGGCTGAAAAAAGTGAACGATAATGTGCTCGTTTATTATTTCCAATTTGGAAATTAAAAAAATGTCTATGCTCAACTACCAGAAGATGGAGAAGCTCGGAGAGGGCACCTATGGCGTTGTCTTCAAGGCCCTCGACAAGAGAACTGACACAATTGTCGCTCTGAAGAGGATTCGCCTCGATCAAGAAGAAGAAGGCATTCCACCGACTTCTATTCGCGAAATCTCCATCCTCAAGGAGCTCCATCATCCTAATGTCGTCGGTTTGAATGAAGTAATCAACTCTCAGGGCAAACTAACACTTGTTTTCGAATATCTCGACATGGATTTAAAGAAATTCCTTGATTGCGAGAAGCACTCGATATCAGCAGAGCTCATAAAGTCATATTCATACCAAATCATCGCTGGTTTGTGCTATTGTCACTGCCATCGCATTATTCATCGTGATATGAAGCCCCAAAACCTTCTCCTCAACCGCCAAGGTCTTATTAAGCTTGCGGACTTTGGTTTAGCGCGTGCTTTTACAATCCCACTTCGCAATTACACACATGAAGTTATTACTTTGTGGTATAGACCACCAGAGATCCTTCTTGGATCGAAATTTTACTCCCTTCCTGTCGATATATGGAGCACAGGCGCAATTATTGCTGAAATGATAACAAAAAGACCACTTTTCCCAGGAGATTCAGAAATTGATGAGTTATTCTCGATATTTAAGATCCTTGGTACACCAACAGACGAAACCTGGCAGGGAGTTACAGAATTGCCGGCTTATTCATCGACATTTCCAAAATTCAAGAGGAAGAACCTCGCGGACGTCATTCCGGGCGCAGACCCACTCGCTATAGACCTCATAGAGAAAATGCTTATATATGATCCGGCTCAGAGAATTAGCGCGAAAGATGCACTTGATCATCCTTATTTCGCAAGTCTTAGCTCTGAGATGAAGGCTAAATGCAGACCTGTTGAAATAGAAGCTGTTGCTGAGTAAAATTGCTTTAAATATTAATTTCATGATAATAATTGAAACAACCTTTAAATAAAAAGCATTAAAAACGCATAAAAATATAACACAAAGATTATATCAATCCTGTCATTATCACTCCTTCTGTGGATGTTTCTTCTTTTTCAGGTTCTGACACTGATATTCCAATAACAAGTTTCATGAAGTACATTGTGGCAATTAATGGAATGAAATCGACTAAATACTGTGTAAACAAGTGTATATATCGCCACTTTCTGATAGCAGATTTATCTCCCAATGTTGCGATAATTATAAAACTATATAAATCGTTGTAAGCGTAGTAATATATTGTCATTATCACAGAAATGCATGAAACGAATATCAATATCTTAATTGTGCGTTGAAATTTTTGTGTTGTGCTTTTTGATGTCTTCTCTGAAAGAATGAACGTCATCAGAGCAATACAAATGAAAATAACCTTACTGCCTAAGTTAAACGCATATGAAACGTATTGGAATGGAGTGTAAAATGTGTTATTGATACCTGAAAGGAAAGGAAAGATACAGAATATAACAACAGTGTCTAAATACGAAAGGATGATAAAGACGTAAAGTCCATAACTGATAATTTTTGGATATGAAATATCGAAAAGCCTCATAATTCGAACGCATTGTAATGAAACTGAAAAAAACGGGATCGCGAGCATGTTTAGTGAGATGAAGTGGAAGAATTCTGTGATGTAACCTGAGTAAGCAATCATGAGTGAAATAGTTTGCAATGTGATGCGCGAAGTGAAGAAAAGAATGTAGCCGGACAAATAATGTGAAACGGAGGTTCTACTGGCGTCGGTTTTTGCCGTAGTTAAGAAGAAATGAAAATAATAAAAAATGAAAAACACGAGAAAAATGCTGTTCAAGATGTAAGGAATGAACCTCGCCCATATGTCGCAGTCTATCACCGAAAAGAACGGATAACACTGCTGATCATCATATCGATATTCCTGCAACATTTTTGAAAAAAAATAAAAGGTTTGATTAATCAAAATTAAACCTTTGTTCCAAACTTTGGCACTATAAAGAGAATTTTGAACCAGATCTATATTTGTGGTTTGGGGCCTTAATTCATATTCTTAAATTTTGAATATCAAATCTCCAAAAAAATAATAATTCTTTTTTTGGAGAAAAGTTTTTTCTCTTCAAAATTACGTATAGATTAATGCGTAATACGTTTCTCGGAAAAAATGTTTATCACGAATAACAACCCTGCATTTACTACTTTTAGACCATAGAATTTTTGCCTTTTTTCTGTTTTTCTGCCCAAAAATTGACTATTCTAAAAACAAATTAATATATTAATAGACACAATACCACTCTATAATTATGGCTGATTTAAAATCAAAAAACTCTCATCCACATCTGAAAAATTTACGTTTTTTGTTTTCTTGAGCGGTATTTTGATATTAATTCATCTTCTAGTTTATTCTGAAGTGCAATTTCTTGTAAATCACATAGTATATGCTGTGCTCTAAAACTTGTATATTGAATGATTCTTTCTAAATCTCTCAGATAATCCATAAGAATCGAAATTTTTTACATAATTTTTTGATTTTAAAACAAAGTGCTCAACATCGAAAACAATCCAAAAGGCTTCATTCATTGTTTGTCTGCATTTGATGCTTAAATAAATGATGATGATTGAGCTTTGAAATAATTGTTTTCACCAGAAAAGATTCACATCTTTTCTCCAAATTTAGATTTATAACACATTGTTTAACTTAAAACGTGACTATATCTATAGTAATGAAGTATATCTGTCGTTTCAAAATTCTTGGATTTTTAAGTTAATGTGAATGATAACAATATCAACATAATTTTACAACGATACAGGAAGTTTGGTCAGAACGGACCCTCAAATTTAAATGCAAGTATTTTGATGATATTTGAGTTTGCAGTAGAAATGAAAGAATGTGATGAGCAGGATATAAATAGGGGGCAGATAAATAAAAACAAAATTTTATCGAATAAAATATGAAAACATTATTTCCTGGTTACTCTTGTTCTTTTCTTTGGTTGACTTAAAAGTGGAACATCGACATTCAGGCTGCGAGGCTTTGCAATTGTGTACTGTGGCCTCACTCTTACGCTTGACGGCTTCATCTCGATTGGTTCTGGAGCCGGTTCTGATGGTCTCTGTGTGTTGTACTTCGGCTTTTCGCTTGCCTTGATATGTCTTGGTGACTCTGGTAATGGAAATGGTGCAAGAACAGATGGTTTCTTGTTCGGTGATGCAAAGAACGTCTCACTAACCATTGTCTTGTCGGGATCGTCTTCGTCAACGTCGTTGACTTGAATGGTTGGTGGAGCTGTCTTCTTTGTAACTGATGATGTGATCTCCTTTGGTTTCTCGTGTTCGGAGCTCGATGACTTCTTTGTTGGCTCCTCCTTCTTCTTGAGGGAGATGGAGTTGAGTGATGCAACAGATATATCGTCCTTGACATCGTCTGTTGTTGAGATTGTAATCTCAAGTTTCTTGCCTTTGTATGAATGAATGTTTTCGGATTCTGATGATGATGTCTTTTCTTCTTCCTTCTTGTCTGAGCTTGAATGTTCTTCAGACTTCGGCTTCTGCTCGGCCTTCTTCGGCTCTTGCTCCTTCGCCTTGTCTTCTTCGCCATTGGAAATCTTAGGTTCTGGCTTCTTCGCCTTCTCCTCTTCGCTCGAGAGATCATAAGAGATTGATTCTTTCTTCGAAGAATCTGAGCTCTTTTCTATGTTCTCTGTTTGTCTTGTGTTCTGTGTAAGTTCAATTTGTGGGACTGTGATCCAGCTGTCTGGTTCTTTGTTGTCTGTTGTTGCTTCTCTGTAAAGACTTTCCGCTGTGTAAATGTTTGAAGCTGTAACGAACTCACCACTTGTTGTTGTCTTCGAGTTCTTCACTGGTGGCTCTCTGATCTCGATTGGAGTCTTCTCTGGATATGCTGGCAATCTCTCCTTATGTTTGGATGAAACGCTGATATTATCGTGAGCTGGTTTCCTAGTGCGTGGGCTCCATGGAGACTGCTGCTGTGGTTTAACGAGGTTTTCTTCTGGCGATGAAGATGACGATGAAGCTTTGCGTCTGCTCTGTTGCTTGCGATTGTCGGAATCCGAATCTGATGAATCTCTATGATGATGGATTCCGCGGCGGCTTTGGCTTCTATGGCGATTGTAATCATCGTCGTCATCATCATCTTCATGTCTGCGCCTTCTTGATCTATATCTATGGTTGTCATCGTCGTGATATCTTCCACGTCTGCTTTTGCTTCTATGCTTGTCATCATCGTCGCTGTCTGAGTTGTTGCGATGACCTCTGTGGCTTCTATGGCGATTGTAGTCATCTTCGTCATCGTTGTTTCTTCGTAATCTTGATCTGTATCTTCTGTTATTCTCTTCTTCATCTTCGTTCTCATCTCTGTTGAGTCCTCTTGTCTTTACTGGCGAAACATCAGGTCTGCCGCGTGTTGGCCTGCGTCTTCTTGAGTTGAAATCGCTGTCTGTTTCTGAGATGTCGTTCTGTCTTCTCATGCCGCGGCTTTCTCTGCTCTTTGGAGAAGGTTCGTTTCCTTTTGCTGGAAGCATTCCCTTCTGAGCAAGGAATGCTGCTGGTGGACCAGAATCGTCTGTGTCACTATTTTCAACGTTGTTTTGTTGGATGAAGCCACTTGGCTGCTGAGGTTTCTTGTCCTGTGGCTGGAGAAGGAACTGACTACTTCTTGCTGGGAGATTGTTTCTGTTCGGAGAGTTCTCTTCAGTGATTGTCTCATCGTTCGTCATTCCTGGCATTGGAACGATTCTGTCTGCTTGTCCGATTGAGCGCATTAGCGGGCGACGTGGTACACGCTGTGGAACAGGTGATGTCGCTGATTTGGCTGCAGCAGAAGCTGCCGCTGATGCATGCATTGAAAAGATTGCTGGAAGATCATCGCTGTCTGAGGATGATGATGAACTTGATTGCCTGGATTCTGCGGCCATTTTGACCATACGGCCTTGGAATCCGCCAACATTCGGCGCAACAATCTTCATCGGCTTGCCAGACTTGACCTTTGTATTGATAGCATCGAGTTCTGCGGATGGCTTCTTAGGTTTGCTTTCGTCGTCACTAAACATGTTGACTTTGTTATCCACTGGAATGCTGCGAGTGAAGAGACCTCCAGATATTTCGGTTGTGCCAATCTCTGGTTTCTTGGCTTCGACGACCTCAATACTGTCAGATCCTTCAGAAATATCTTCCTCTTCATAGTCCTCTTCGTAGTCTTCTTCTTCAAAGTCATCGTCAGGATTAATATTGATATCTCGTGATTTGATACTGACAGATCCTTTAGCTCTAATGGATGCACGCCCAGATGGAATATTAAGTCCAACATGGCCTTGTGGAATAGAGATTCCGCCATCGATGCCTGGAGTAGAGATCTCTGCCTTTGGTGCTTCAATGTGTGGACCGTGAAGACCGCCACCGATGCCTGCGCCAATGCCTGGTGTTGATGATGAACCATCAACAGATACTCTTGGAGTTTCCACTTTGATATCTAGCTTTGGTACTTCTGCTTTGATCTTTGTTTTCTCTTCTTTTGGTTTCTTGTTTCTTCTAAATAGGCTCCATCCGCCTTTCTTCTTCTTTTTACCAGATGAAGAAGAAGAGGATGACTCTTCATCCTCTTCCTTGATATTAATTCCTGGTGACTTAATATCAGCTTTAAGAACGTCAACTTTGAGTCCACCACCAACCTTTGCATCAGCGGAAACATCAACTTTAGGAGTATTGACATCTAATCCTGGAGTTGAAACATCGGCCTTCGGTGCATTGATACCAGTGCCAATTCCTCCTCCGATACTTGGTGTTGATGCTTGAGCATTAACTGTAACATCTGCCTTTGGAGCTTCAACATTAATTTCAGGTGTCGGAGCACTAACATTGGCATTAGGTGATTCAATATTAACATCGAGATTGGCTTTACCATGTGGAACACCTCCAACTGAAATATTTGGTGCTTCGGCTTCAACACTTGGTGCATTGATTCCAATTCCTGGTGTTGAAATTTCTGCCTTAGGAGCGTCAACATCGATCTTCGGTGCCTCAACATTGATTCCTCCGGAGACAGCTGGAGATGAAACTTCAGTCTTAGGAACATTGACATCAACTTTGGGTGGTTCGACACTGACTCCGGCTTTTCCAGATATGTCTGGTGCTTCGACTTTGATTTCTGGCTTTGATCCTTTCTTCTCTTTGTTCTTGGCCTTTTCCTCTTTCGGTTTCTTGTTTCTTCTGAACAAGCTCCAGCCACCTTGCTTCTTCTTTCCTGATGATGAGGATGAAGAAGCTTCCTCGTCTTCGATCTGGATCTTTGGTGACTTTGGAGAGTTGATGGAAATAGTGAGATCTCCCAATGGGAGCTTCTTTCCTGAGTATGGAGGTGGTCCCATTGCGCGCAACATAGCAATGAACTTCTTTCCATTCTCCTTTTCTTCTGGATTTGCCATAGCATTGACTTGCTGTTCAAGTTTGTCGATATGTGGACAAACTTCTGCATGAATGGCAATGATTGTCTGCATTTCATCGATCTGAACCTTCGGTGGCTCGTGAGATACTTGTTTGGCAACAATAGCTCTGAACATTGCGAAAATTTTATCCATTGTCCATTGAGCAATATCATTATATGGTGCAAAGTGAGGTCCCTTATCATCAACCTTTCCTTTGAGTACGGAAGCCATGATAACAGTTGCTGTCTGTATAAGTGCATCTCTCTGAGGAACTGGAAGAACAGCTGGGAGGCCAACCATATGAGTCGCTGAGAACGCTGGAATAATGAATCTCAAGAATAGGAAACTAGAAAGTATATTGAATGCAAAATCGCCGAATTTCTCTGAAACTTTTTGAGCGATTATTTGAGAAGCATAAACTAATGAATCAGGCATTGTTGCCTGTCCTCCAACAATTGCCTGGACACACTTTGCAAGAATAACACAGAAATTCTGGTTGTTCTGCTCAAGGTTCTGACCTTCAGGAATCTTGTTTGGATTGATGATAAATCCGGCACCTTGGTTGCATAAACCAATGATTTCATCGAAAACAGGTCTTAAAACTGAAGCAAGCCATTCCATAGCAACTATTCTTGGCCATTGACCAACAACACGTGCTGGGACTGCATTTCCTCTGAATATCATGTTCTTTGATTCCTCTGTAATCGGCTTCAATTCGAGATCAACCATATGTGTGAAGAAATCGTATGTCTTATTGGCAAATATGGCGGCTTCGAGAGCTGTCTTAGCGAAATTCTCGTAGCGGCTGCCATCAATATCGGCAGCAATAAGCTCGACGAGACTATAATTGGAGTCGAGCATTAAGTCAATAAGTGTGTAATCTTCTGGCTTCTTGATTTCAATTTTCTCGCTGTCACTGATGTCGATCTTTGGCGGACGCTGTGATATCATGTCGATCGTGAGAGACTGTGGCTCTGGAGTGCTCTCCTCAGCTTTGAGCTCGAACTGAGACTTGACACCTTTTGGAGATAAGTGTGAAGTTGTGTGCTTCTTCTCATCATCACTGCTGCTTGAACTACTCGATGATTTCTTGACTTCGAAATCAACCTTTGGAACATCAACGTTCGCTTCTGCTTTAATTTCAACTTCTCTTTCGGCTTCTCCTTTCTTTCCCTTACCTTTCCCTTTCCCTTTCTTGACTTCAACTTGCGGTACAGGAATCTCTGCTTCTCCTTTAACTTCAGCATTGACTTCTGGTTTAACTTCTGATTTGATTTCACCTTGGACTTCGGCTTTAACTTCAACTTTGCCTTCTGCATCGACTGGAGCAGGAATTTCTGCTGTGGTTGCAGCACCTTCTGCGCCTTCTTCCTTGTTTTCGGCGTTTTCGTCCTTAGTTTCATCATCTGTAGTTGTGTAGAGAGATGTGAGAATTTCGGCTTCATCGAAGTTATCATCTGGATCCTCAGGAGCAGGTGTAGCGTAGTTGTATTGCCGCTTCCTGACACCGAAGTCTTTGATCATTTGCTTAAGCCAGTCTGGCTGTTCGAATTGATCCTCTGGTGGCTTCTCTGGCGCTGTTAAGAGATTTGGTAAAAGAGCAAGTTGCTCAGCAGCAAATCCATTCTTTGCTTTCTGAACATCAACTTGATGAAGTGATGATTCATACTGTGTGTGCTTTGGGAAGTCAGATGAGCAGAAAACGTCCAAACGTGGTAATTTACGACGAGAAATTGGGAAATTCTGAAGATATCTCTTATAGTTTTGCATATCTGTTCCATATTCAGAGAAGTATTCTGTGCGAACGTATTCATCACCTGGATATAATCTAGCAGTGCACTGGTTCTTGAATTCGAGAAGTTCTTGAATCTTCTTGCCAATGAGACGTTGGCCATCTTGAATTGGTGGTAATATACTGAACACTGAACCTTTCTTGAAGACGTAATCTCTATAAACAGTGAAAACTTTCTCTAAATCATCAATATCTGTTCTATCAATAACAATTTCACCAAGGTGTGGAAGTATCATCAAATCTTTAATATGCTGTTCATTGATGTGATGTCCATAAAGTGTAACTGAAACTAAGCTTTGAATCTTAGTAACTTTCGAAACAATTTCTGGACCAAGTTGTGTATTTTCATCAGCCATAATTCTGATACCCCATAATGGGACACCCATAATCTGCATGAAGAACTGATCTAAAACTCCGCCTGACTTATTGCTGAAGCAACGAGAAATATCGAGATATTTGAGATTTGGTGATTTGATGAAATAGTTGACAATGCCTGGAATTGTTTGTGCTGTTAAAGGGTTTCCGGCCCAGTTGAATTCAACCATCTGGTCTGTAAATGTAGTTCTGTTTTTATCGAAAAATGTTAAAATATCTTTTTGTGGGAATTCTATTTCGCTTAAATCGAGTCTGAAGTATGTCGGATGTTTGTTTAATGCGTCGATAAGCAACTGGAATGTGCGCAATGAGAAAACACTTCCAGAGAAGCAAAATTCTTTGATTGTTGGACAGAATTTTGGATCTGGCATATCAACGAGTATGCAGTTTGAAAGTGAAAGATGTGTTAAGTATTTTGGCTCGAGATTTGAGATTTCTGGTGTGATTTGAATTTTTGGTTGCCAAAATTCGACAACAAATTGAGAAAGGAATGGAAGGTGCTTTGTAGCTTCGTAAATCATTGAATATACAGCATTGCCTTCCTTTGGATCCGTTTCTAAACCGTGAATAATTAAAATTTCGAGTGTTCTAAAGCAGTGAAATGTGGAAAGGAGTTTTGCAAACTCAACTGCACATCTTCTGTTCATCTTGCAGCTATTTAATTCGAGTCTTTGAAAGTCATTTCTCGCGAATTTAAATTCCAGAAAGAATTGTATTAAACGAAGTGGATTATTAAAGCATTTCGTGATTATAAGCGAATTTAATACTGAATTTTTGATTCTTCCAAATCTTCCAAACTCGAAGTTAAGATCTTCGTAATCCATGAAGTGAATGCACTTAACCGACCTCGAAATCTTCAAAATCTTCTTCAGCATGAGGCAAATGTTCTGTGGTGCGAAAGCTTGGCAGTGAATAGTGTGTAAAGATCCTTCATATGCGAGTGATAAAGCCATTCCTTCGACTCCTTCCGGCTGATTCGAGAAACCATTGATGTAGATAGAGTTTCGGTTTGTGTTTTCGTAGAATTCGAGCGGCCTGAGGTTCGTATTATCGCGTGTTATATGATACATTTCACAGATGTTCTTATATCTGTACATAGTTAATTTGTCATGTCTGTTTACTTCAGGTGTTACTGGTTTTGTTCCTTGCCACTTCGTTAGTGCAATTTCGTAAGGAACAGAGCATCCGAAAGAGAATTCTGCGGCTGCTTTTAGTAAATCCGTGACTATTGAATCGATGTGTTCACTTGTGAATTCAATTGGTGCTTTTCCGTGAATATAAAATTTTCTTGTGAATTCGGAAACGTATTCAATTTCTTCGATATCTAAAATAAAATATTCATCTTTCAGTTTAAACTTCGATCCGAAGACATTGGGACGGAAATAGTGAAGTCCTCGCCTTGTTGATATCAAAACACATGGCTTAGGCTTGTTTTTCGTGGATGGACTTGTAGCATCCGTTCCGCCCATTGCGCATCTTTCGAATTCGGGTATCAATTTGGAGACTTTATCCTTATTCTCCGTATGATACCTCGTCATAATAACACAAAAACGGCTGAAGTTAACGTCGCACCTTTTTGGATATTTGGAATCTATGTATAATATAGATGCTATTAAGCGTTTATTATATTAAATGTCAGATTTATAAAAGATTTTATCGATATTTTACAGCGGGATTTTCCATTACTTTTGATACTGAAGCGAATGCAATCATTTTAGACTTTGATCAGTTTTTTCAAAGGAATTATGTCGTGTAATGTATTCAAATTAATCATTTTCAGTGTCATATGACAAGTAAAGACAAACTGACACTAACGGTGACTGTGAAATAAAATTTGGGTCTCAAAATCAAATCTTGTAGATCAATCGAAGAAAATTTACCTAGAAACATATCATGTAGATTGTATTGAACAAAGAAAATCATTATATATTTTCGCTTCAATAAAATCATGACTGAATCGCAAGGCCATCAATATAATACATTCCAACTCAGATAGATATATTCTATAATTACATACCCATAGATGTAGTCTGTCAAATATGCTTTGTTATTAATCATATATTGAGATAATAGTACTTTATTACACTCGATCCTCCATTAAACCAAAATGATAATGATGTGTTTAGTAGTGGATTTAATAATACTATCATCTTGTTAATATTTTCAGCATAAAATTAGGAAATGCAAATGTGTTTATTGTAGATAAAATTTGAAATTAATGATTTGTTTGATAGATATCATATGCTCTTGAACCCCCTCATATTGATAGAACTTTTGATCTCGATTATATCTTAAAAATAGGACAACATAATCATAAAAGTTACAAAAACTAGAGTTAAAATATTAAAATTTGACAATTTTATTTTTATCGTCTTTTCTAAAAAACTAATATTGTAAAAGTGATTTATTTTATGTGGTACATACATATCTAATCGAAAAAGATATTTTAAAAAGTGCCATAAAATATCAAGGCAAAAATCACCTGTTTAGAGGGCAAATATCGAATGATATATTATTTTGCCATTATTCCACAGGAATGTAATTACTAAGCGGAGTCCGCATTTTCTCTTGAAAATCGTTTGAAAATTTTTTTGAAAAATTTAATTTCAATTAAATATCCCATATCCCTATTCAAATTACGAAAATATTTCTATAATCGATAGAAATCGTCTTAAATAGCTACAGAAAATACATATCTCGACTTTTCATTTTTTTTTTGTTTCTTTTCGAGAAAAATGAGCGCGAATTTTTTTTTCAACTGGACAATAGATATCAACCACTTAATAAGTTACAGACAAATCTTGAGTTCTCATAGGCATATTATTTGAACGGATGTATTTCTGCTTCAAATTTTCTAGCAGCATATAATGCTTTAAAATGCGTAACTGAAATACTTCCTTTCAAAGTATATTTCCAATGAAAATTTCATGATTTCCATGATTTGTTTTATTGCTTCTAGTTTTAAAATACAACTATTTCATATTATCACTTACATACACCAGTGTTTTATCGTTTTTAGATTTCGACACGTATTTCAAATAACATAATTAAAAAAAAAATCCAGATAAACTCATTCAAAGAACATTAGTATTGAGAAAACAATTACCTGGATTATTCTAATATTAAATGTAACAGAAAAGCACTTTGATTTCAATATAATATGAAAAATACGATATTATTAGTACCAATGATGCTAATATCAGTATTATTTAATTGCTATTGCTTTTATCATCTTATGAATATGAGAAATCTAGCATACAAGCATAATTAGAGAGTTATTAATCAAGTTCTTGGATTTTGGGATTAATTGGAATTATTTTATACCGATCACTGCATAATATATTTCTGTCATCATTGAACACTTTATCTAACATAGTATTGCAATCCAAGCATTTTTCTACCATGATTTTTGCATACAGACGAAAAATAAGATTGAATGCGATGTAAATCACTTCATATTTAGCATCACTGCTGATATTCATGTGTATCAACTATTTAAATCGGTTTTAATCGAAGATTTTTCTGATCAGAAAGCAATTGCAGTTAATTTCGGTTCATCTGCATTTAAGAATGACATCAATTTATCAGATTGGGGTATTAAGACTGATTCTTGCGCTATTGGAAGTCAATGTTTTGAAAACTTCACGTCATTGACAAATATCTCTTTTAAGAATAATAGTCTGACAATGAGTTCGGCTTGTTTTAGATATTGCACATCGATTGAAACGATTTCTATTTCAGAATCATCACTGACCATTCAGAGCAATACTTTCATGAATTGCACTAAACTCTCATCTCTCTCGCTGAATGTAGGAACACTTTACCTTTCCGATTATTCTTTCATGAACTGCATTTCTCTTCCGGCAACACAGATCAACGCCTCAATTTTAACCATTTATCCAACAGCGTTTATTGGTGACAATCTTTTCACGGAGCTCAATCTATGTGCCAATAGAATCACTTTTTATAATAGTCAATATTAGTCACAATACTCTCATTCCTTCCAGATCAGCCGCATCAACATCTACAACACCAGTTGCACAAGCAGTTCATCTGTTGAATTCTACAGCAGTTCACTCCAAGGAACACCGTCTCTCAGGGAAGTCAGCATTATATCTCGATCCATCACTATCCAAAGCCACTGATTCGAAGACTGCTATAATCTCGAGACAATCAACTTCACATCATTTAACATTGTCAATTTTTCACAACAAGCATTTGATTCATGCTCATCTCTAACAAATCTCTTCCTTAATGCTAGTGATCTCCGAATTGGCACATATTGTTTTCAGAACTGCACATCTATCACATTCATCAACTTTAATTACCCATCAATCACACTTGAAAGTGGATGGTTTAGATATTATTCCAGATTATATTGACTCTCAATAACAAATCCTTTCATAACTATCTCTTCACAATCTTTCATGAACGATTTCAATCTCACAGTTTTGAATCTCAATGCAATAACTATATCAATTTATCATTTGGCATTCAAGAACTGTAATAATTTGCCTACTCAGTCATTCTTGCATTCAACTGTTACAATTTGTTCCAATGCATTCATTGGTTGCGATAAGTTCACAAAATTAGTTGTCCGTGCTCAATACATTTCCATTACTTATAATAGCGACTGGACATCAGATGTTCCATCATTCACTTTTAATTCCATCACTCTCGACACATCTTCTTATGCTTCAGGTTCAGTTGCAATCTCTAGTACGGCCTACAAAGGTGTATCTTCTATTGCATCATTAATTACTAAGATATCATCTTTGAACATTGGTTCTAGTTCATTCAGAGAATGCTCTGAATTGTCTAATGTTGAATTAATTTTTGATACCGGATCTCTTGGCTCTTATTCGTTTTATAGCTCTCCAAATATTAAATCTGTATCGATTTCATCAAAGTCAGCAACAATTTATAGTTATTCCTTTGCGTATGGTAATTCTCTAGAAGATATTGTTCTTGATACTGCTGCAACAGTGAATTCAAATGCTTTCGTAAATAACTTGAAACTGACAAACATTTCATTCTCTAATTCATCAAAATTAATGAGTAATTCATTCACTAGATGCACAGCATTGAGCACATTATATCTTCAGAGAGATGTCAATATACAAACCAAGTCATTTGTTTCTTGTTCTATTGTTCATATTTTCTTCTATGAACGATTAATATTATATTCACAAGCATTGATACAAAGGATGTAATCTTTACGTTTTGCGGAATTCAGAACAATAACAACGCTTATACGACTGCTGCAATCAAAGCATATACTTCTAGCGTTTATGTTTCTGCTGCTTATGTTGATAACTTTTGTAATCTTCCTGTGATTGTTTATTTAGTTGAATCTTGCAAATGTTTCAAAGGAAAAGCATGAATGAGACATATCAAATTGTTTATTTCCAACACGAAATCATAAGTTTAATGATCTATTATGCGATAATATATGGATAAAATAATGAATTCATGAATTTGTTAAAATTATTAATAAAATTGATTATTTAGAGGTTTTCTTATATGAATATTAAAGATTTTTGAGTTTATTTGGAGATTCAATGTACGTTTATAATTTAATTTTATTCATGAGTGGAAAGGAAAATATCGATGTTTCTAACATTGATCCAGAAATGACAGTTGAAGATTACCTAAGAAAACAGTGCACAGACCAAATCGAGCGCCTCAAGGAGCACGCGGAACAACTCGTTCAGCAATTCCAACAAGAATCAGCCGAAGTTAGGGAAAAATTAGTCCAGAGACTTGAACAAAACTCTTCATGTTAGAAACACTTCATCATCATATGTTTAGTTTACGAAATAAAGAAAAATAATAATTTCATCAATATATCATAATCAAAATCCATATAATCTTTAATAAATCTACCTTAAAGCCAATTAAATCCATTACATATTTGGCTCTTATCAAAACAAATATAATTTTGAATTTAATATAAAGTTATAAAACCGATTTTATACTATTTATAAACATGAATAATCTAATTTAATTAAAGTCAAACTTCATTCTCTTAATTTCTTCAACAATTGTAAATGCAATGAAAACGAAATGGAATTCAGGATCATATCTTTTTGCATCCATGAATCTAAGAAGCTCGTTTGTGAAAAGATCAAGAGATTTCTTTAAGATTTTAATATTATCTTCATTGCAAGCTTTTGTGTGACAAGCCATTGTGAAATCAATCGCTGTTGACGTAAGTCTTTCAATATCAATTGAGAAAATGTTAACTTGAATTCCACAAAAAACAACTAAAACAAGCTTCATCATCAAATCTGAAAGTGCTTGAGAAGGTGCAGGAAGATCCTTATAAGCCTGCTCTATTTGCATGGAAACACGTGTGCGGATTTGTTCAGCAGCTGAAATAATCGGCTCTGCTGAGCCATTTTCTGACATTTCTGCAATAGAACTTAGTAATTCTGTACACCGCATCTGTAGTGATTCTGATATTTGTGCGATATCGGCTGAAGTATTAATTATAATTCTGACGAAATATTCGAAAGCATTTGGTTCTACTTTAAATTTGCAAGCGCGAATCAATGATATATACCAATTGAATAACAGCTCACGTCTAAACGCAGTCAACATTATTGGAAAACCTTTTTCTGTGTTTACACCATTAACATTGTTAAATCTGAGGCGATACATGCAAAGGAAAAGGTCGATAAACGATGATGGAATGTTTTTGTTCGCGAAAGGAGAGAAAAATTGATTGGCATTCTTTGTGCATAAATCAACGAAAGTTTGCAAGTTAATCATATCATTATAAGTTGAAACAACAGTTGATTCTACCTTATAAACGACTGATTTCGAGGTTTTCTCGTTCTCTGGTTTGATAGCAGCGAGAATCTTAGAATTTTTAAACGCTTCGATGTAATATGAGACAGGTTTCGAATCTACTTTAGTTTTAATGAGTAAATCGGCATCACCTTTCACTTCAATATCTATAATTGCTGCAGGCGGAATTGTGGCAATATTCGTTTTCCAATCGCTAGAAACGATTGTGAGATTATCTTTTGACGTATACAAATGCGCCTTCTGTCCATCCTTCGTTTTGCCTTCGGCTTTGTGTATCGTTATGTGAAACACTGAGCCATAATATTCAGGAGGAAAAACTTTCGTCATTTTGAAAAGTGACAAAATAGTATTATTTGATATTCTATTTTTACTTCAAATCTATCACATACACAACTTTCTTAACCAATTTATACAAAAATTTAACAAAAAGCTCATAAATCTACTAAATATACCAAACATTTCCTAAAAAGAAATCGATCATACATAATATTTAACAATATAATAAATAATGGATATACTAACAATATCCCAATACACTGAAAATATAAAATATATAATATTGAAAACGCAATATTCTAATACAATAGCATGCACACATTAGAACACAGGTTCTTGTGGATTTTCGATGATTGGATTTGTATGATGATGATAAAGATGGCGATGACGGGTTCTTCCAACAATGAAAACGAAGCTCAATGATATAAGAAGCAAAGAAGCTTGCAAAAGGAATATTGTACCTGTTGATGAAAAATTATTTTTGAGATTAGTCATAATTGCTGGGAAACAAGCGCTTGCTTGTGGAATAGTGCACTTATCTTTCACGAATTCGTATGATTTAAAGAAGCCACAGCATTGAAAAATTTCTTGAATTTTTGTAATTTCTTTCTGGTTCAGTAAATGGAGCCATATCTCCCATTTAGAGGAAACAACAGCTTCCGGGAATACTCTGAACGATAAACCAAAGTAATATTGGACCATTGCAGCTGCAAAAATTATTGCTGCTGTAAATGTAATCTGGATTTTGCCGAGACTGAATTTCGTAATAATTAGGGAAACCAATGACGCGATAATTAGACCAATAGAGTAAGTTTCTGCATTTACGAAATCTTGCATCAAGAAACTCAAACCAGACTTATCAAGCCATTGCTTCGTCGTCAGCAGAGACCAACACGAAGAAATTAACGACAAGATAAGACATAGAAAGGCGACAATCAAAAAATTCATTTATAATAATGAAAAAACAGGGTCAGAAAGAGTTGTAGCACCCTAATTTAATTTTTCATCATTTTGATAAATTTCAAATAATATATATTTATTAAACAATAACAATAGTGGGGGAGAAGAAGATTTCTACTTTGGTGTTGGCTGTGCTGGTGGTTCTTTCTCAGGAGTATCTTTGAATACTGGAGCGCGTCTTGGAA
This sequence comes from Trichomonas tenax, assembly GCA_023091735.1. Classification (NCBI taxonomy): domain Eukaryota; phylum Parabasalia; order Trichomonadida; family Trichomonadidae; genus Trichomonas; species Trichomonas tenax. The sequence continues at coordinate 9,858 of JALKBU010000115.1, read as the reverse complement.
TAACATCAGATCTATTGTTTGGTGGATATTGTCCAGGAATGAGAGTCATCAACATTGTATTAACTTCAAGCAAGGCTGCATGCTTTCCGTCTGAATTTGCTGTCATCTGCATCCAGTTATTGAATACAATTGGATGAACAACATCTTTCTCGAAGAAGAAATTAAATATTGTTAAAAGAAGTCCTTTTGGTTCAAAGCTGTGTTTAGCAACTGTATCAACTACAAAATCTAAAGCAGCAGCTTGAACAGTCTTGCTTCTTGTTATTGTGATCTTCAATATTGGTAATGCAGCATTTAATTTAATAGTAACAGACTTTAATTGCTCTTCTGTCATTTCCAAGAAAGGAAGATCACTTGTGAGAGGCTGTGTATATATTGCATCCAAAATCGGATCAAGAACCATTGGTGCAACACGTGATGATGCAAATAACGATGGACTTCCGATTTGACAAATAGAATTAGAAGCAGGAATGGCATCATGTCCATCAAGTGCAAATCCCGCTGTTAAACAATAGATTCCGACATATGGAAGAACGCTGATAGTATTCAAGCTGTATATGAAAGAATTAAGGAAAACTCTGGTTCTAAATGCTCTAATAATCCATTGATCACCAAACATATCACTCAAGACTTGGAATGTATCAGATTCAGTGAGACGTGTTTGCAACTTTGCAACAAAGAGAACAATGAAAGATTCAACGAATAATGATGGACAAAACTGATCCAAAGCATTTCTAATGCATGAAGTTGTGGTCTTAGATCTCGCGACAATCGCTGCAAGCAAACCAACAAATTTTGTAAATTGAGGCATTGATTTTGGATCATTTGAATCATCCCATAAACATGTTTCTCCAAATACATCTATTATAACATTTATCAGTGCATTCGTAACTATTATTGGCTTAAATATTGAAGATGAAGTAAAATCGATCGCATTAACAACTGAAACAGTAAATGGATTCGGTGGTTTATCATTTGTAATGTCTGTAATAGAAAGTGCAAGAACTCTTTGAATAAAAAGCGTTGGCTGGTAAGAACTAATATCTAACATTTTTTGGCCAAATAAGAAATCAGCAATTTCTTCACTGTAGATACTACGTGGTAGAGGAACACCAGCATCATATAAAGTTTTGAATTTTGCATCGAAATCATAATCTGATGTAATATATGCAAGTGTACATGTGTTCTTTTTAGGAACATCAATAGTATCAAACTGTGTTAAATTGATAGAAAGCGATTTATCATCATCTCTGCATAAATTAAAGTCTGTTGATGGAGGACGACCGAAAATTGATGCTAAAACCGAATTTAAATAATGTGATTGTGAAGACTTATCGATAGAAATATAAAAAGGACGAGTATCTTTCGATAAACGAACCTCTAATGTCGAAGTTTCAGCAATTTTTTCGAAATCCATTGAAATAATGTCAATTTTATTTTTTAGGCACGTAAACATAACAATTATTAAAATTGCTGCCATGTAAACATATTTTGACATGTAATATAATTTGTAAACTAAACTATTTGTCACTTTTCAAAATATAAAATGATTACAGATGATGTTGAAGAATGTAAAAGTCAGTACAACGAAGAAGTGGCACAACTTCAGTCACCATCAGACGAAGCTCTCATCAGTGTTCTTGGTGCAAAAAGCTTCAATGAGTTGAATGAAAAAATTCTCGAGGGTGTTTTAAAGACATATAAAAACAAAATGGCACAATATTGCGATTACGTAATCGAAAATGATAAGATTCTTGGTAGATATAAATCTAAGAGCGAAAATAAAGATTCTAAAAATGAACCTAAATTCGAGATTAAAGATCCATGCAGATTAACAAATAGCGAACTCAAAGCAGAAACAATCCTCCTTGAAAAAGAAATTAGTAAACTTAGAGAAGAAAATGAAAAGGCTGCAAATTCACTTTATCTATTAAAGCTTTCTCAAGAAGGTTTGGATTTAGATATAGGATTCAGGTCAGTTGAACTTATCATGGCAAATGATCAAACAAGTGAAGAATCTGCAGAATTAATGGAATAATTATTACAAAAGTCTATGATTGCTATGAAGAATTACTGACTTCATTGAGTTTCAATCATCTATTTGTGTTTGTATATTGAATAAATACATTAATTTACAAATCAATGTTTTACCATCAAAATTAAACACTGAACAACTATTCTTGTAATTAACAAAATGGAACGTTTGCTATATGAAGTTATCGTTTATTGATTATTTTTTAGAAATATATAACATCTCAACATCGATTTCATTGCATTTTCCAGCAATAGCTATGTAATATAAACGCTTTGGAGCTTACTTTTGATATGTCACCTGTAAATTATTTGTGAATAATAAAATTTGAATGTTAAAACGAGAAAACCTCGACATATATCTATATAAAACACACAAATTATCGCCAAATATTTGGGACTTATTTCATTATCTTAAATGTATAATAGATTGGAGCATGAAAGAAAACTCAACATTATAGATTTATGGTTCATACTTAAGAAATCGATGTCAAAAGTAGCAGGAATATATATGGGACTGCTTTTCCTTGTCGCTGTCGGTGAAGTATTTTTTGGTAAATATATTGGCGAGTTTCCATCAAAAATGTATGGATATGTTTCATCGATGGATAGACCTTCGTTCAAAAACAGTCTTGTTATATATGCTATCCTAATCATAGTTATATCTTTTGCAATTGCTCTTAAACTTTGGTTCGCAGATCGCCTTGCTGTAGTGTTAAGGGACCAATTAGTGCGCAAAATTCAAACTGATTATCTCCATGACAACTCATTTAATGATTTGTTATTAAGAGATTCATATATCGATAATCCAGATGGAAGAATCACTCAGGACATTCAAAATTGGACAGCAAGCTTCGCTCACATTCTCAGACAAATGATTCAAACTCCAGTGATAATTGTTTATTATACTATTCTAGTTTGGAGTGAACTCGATTGGAAATCAATATTAATATGCTTTGGATTTTCATTTTTATCAATGTTTATCTCATATTTTGCGATGAAGCCAGTTATGAAGATTACATTCGAATTTTCTCATGCTGACGCTACATTTAGACTTGCTCACGTCAATCTAAAAGAAAATGCTGAAATTGTTACACTCTCTAAAGCACAGGACCAAGAATTTATGCTTATTTCCGACAAATTTAATGACGTTCTAAGTGTGCAAAGAAGCAGAGCAAATCGTACATTTCCACTCAATTGGGTAACGAACTTCTTTGCATACTTCGGTGGCTCGATGTCATACATCTGTTTATTGATATACACCTCAACGCACACTATTTCTATGACACCAGCAGAACTTTCTTCTTTCGTTTCACGCACAGCATTTTTAGTAATATCATTGATCTCAGGGCTTTGCATGATTCTCAACGTTATGCTTGAGATCTCAAAGTTATGCGGATATAACTACAGAATCATGGAGCTGTGGCAAATACTCTCTGACTATAAATCAGACATTTATCAGCAGCCTTCGTCTCCTTCTATTGATTTCGACAATGTTACTATTACAAGGCCCACTGGAGAAATACTTGTGCGGGGACTAACGTTTTCTATCAAAGAAGGCGAGTCAGTCTTTATCACAGGACCATCAGGTGCTGGTAAGTCATCTATTTTCAGAATAATTTCGAGGATTTGGCCTTGCCAGACTGGATATGTGAAGTCTCCAAGACCTCAGGCAAAGAAAATCCTCATTTTCACACAAAGACCTTATTTACCGCAATTTTCACTCTACGATTGTGTGACATTCCCTTCAATCTCTAATGTTGTTGATTTTAATGAGATTGATGAGATCCTGAGATTCTTTGAGATATCACATCTCAGAGAGAGGCATTCTGAGAACTGGCAAGAAGGTTTGTCACCAGGTGAAAGACAACGCGTTGCTCTTGCAAGACTTTTCTATAATAGGCCAAAATTTGCACTCCTGGATGAAGCAACAAGTGCAATTCCACAAGTTCTCGAAGAAAAAGTGTTTGAGCATGCAGACGAACTAGGAATAACACTCATTTCAATAGCACACAACCTGAAAATCCAGAAGTATCACAAGCACTTGTTGGAACTTGACGGACTTGGCGGATACACTTACAATTAGAATATTAATATATTATTCATTATAAAATTTATATATTATCTCTTTCCTCAAATGAAACACATTGCTTCTTTCTCACCAATACATATATTTCTAATATTTATTCTTTCTTTGATTCAAAACAAATTTTTCATTCGATATTAATGAACAAGAAGAAATATTTAAGCACAACACAGCAAAAATTAAAATAGCTAGGGTGAATATAGTCGAATAACATGAATTATGCAGCCAAAAAAAAGATGCATTTGAAAGATATAATATCGATATTAAATTTTTAAATGAGTAAGGAAACATATAATCCACAGGGAAAGCAGGATTGACCAGCATGATTTCCTCAAACTAACGATTTAAATATATGTAATATTAACTTTAAGTACATTACAACATGAATATAAGATATACAGGGAAAAGCAAATATAACAATATGATTGCCATTTATTAATGGTCAAAATTATTATGTTGATAAAATAAATAAAATGATTTACGGAAAAATAAAGCGACAGATAGTCATAAAATACTATGTATAATATTGATATGATGTTAAAATAGAGTGAAGATAGTGGAAAGTTGTCACTTTTCAGAGCTCAAACAATACCGTTAAACTTAACGTTTTACAAAATTGATATTGAACTGAAATGATTAATCGCGACGATTCGCAGGTAGATTTCGAGCTTCTAAAGCAGCCATCTAATCCTGATTTCGTCAAATATTTAAAGATTTCGCATTTGAAAGTCAAACAAAGCGATCTTCCTAAATATTATAACATTTTAATTTCGCATTTCTCGACACATCTGCATTCAAAAACCGGAAACGAAATCCTTTTGACAATATGCAAATCTCTCAACGACATTGACAGCATAAATATCTTCGCACAAGAAAAATTAATCGAACAGCTACCTTTCAATCGACCAGAATTTCGAACTCAGCTCATGGATCTCCTCTACATACTCTCTAAGAACGTCCCTGATATATTTACTGCTGAAATTGCTTTTAAAATCATGGTATTAGTCGATTCTGAGCCTCATAAATGTCTTCTCGTCATAGCTTACTTCGCACAACAGTTCGAGAACATCAGAGAGCCGTTCCCGATGGTAGATATCCTGTTTAGAAAAGCAGATTCATTCAAATCGATCGAATGTGCGGATGATTACGTTTCTTTGTTAGTTTGGATGCTTAGAACTTATCCTCTATTCAAAGAACAACGTATTCAACACTGTTGGACATACGTTTGCGATATGCTCACATTAAGCAATGTTGCGATATTAAATACGTGTTATTATGGCCTCTGTGCGATAGCAGAGGTTGATGGTGAGGCTATAAAAAACGTTGGATATCCTTATTCAGCAATTTCTGCACATATTCGAAGACGACCAATACAAGCTGCTGCTTTATCGCTTTTAATGAGATACCCTCCACAGGCTGACACACATCATATGGCAAATATACTGCTGGCTCTTCTTGATGTTGCTCAAGAAGAAGAAAAAGCTGCATTCTTATTGATGGGATTGTTAATGGATGGAACGAATGCCTACATCCTGCTTCAAAACCATCAATGGATGACAAAGAGTCTTCCAAAAACATTACACACAATGAGATTATTTATTATTATAATGTTACATCCAGAGCTTAGAGAATTAATAGTTCAGATTCCACAGACCATTGACTTCTTCCGCAGCTTGTTATCAGAGAATAGTCTTGGAATGTGTAATGCAATTTGCACAATGCTGCGTAGACTTCCTTTAACACTAGATTTTGTTGTACAGCTTAGCGAAAGCGGCTTCCTTGGCTCTTATTTTGCTTCAGTTCTCGAGAATGAAAATAATGATGCAATGTTGTCTGCTTTGAGGCTCTTAGACACAATATCACGAGTTAAATATGTTCCAGAAATGTCAGAGATGGTCGATACAGTTGTCAGACTGATCAAGAGCGGAAATGATTTATCACTTGCTGCAGCATCAGTGGCAATAGATATGTGTAAGTATCCAAAATGCGCAAAGCTATTTAAAGCTAAGCGCCTGAATGAATTTTTCAAGCAGTCAATAGAGAACCCGAAGATGAAACAGTACGCTGATAGATTTTTGCAGGTTTTGAGTCGTGTTGAACGCGCGTTATAATTTATTTTTTGTTTAATTTGTAAATATTCTATATAATACTTCAAATCTTTTATCAGGTCCATTGTATGTCATTAATCACATATTAACTTTCTATAATCTTAAATAATAAATCAATATTTAGATTTTCAGCTTTTTAAGGTTTAAATACAGTAAATTACAAACTTCAAGCTTATGCAGTATAAGAAAATGAATAGTTTATATGATTTGTTACAAGAATCATATTTGTTGAAATTGATTCTTCTTTGCCCAGTTAAACTTTGTGAAGTCAAAATCATCCCAATCTTCAACAACTTGGGTTGCGCTTGTTTCGTACTTAGCCATATTCGCTTCAAGATCAGTTCCATCATTATGAAGCATGACGACATTCATTCCAGCGTGCCTGGCTGCAAGAACACCAATGTATGCATCCTCGAAGACAAGAACGTTTTCTGGCTTGAAATCACCTAATTTCTTGTTAGCAATGTTGAAAACCATTGGATCTGGCTTAGCTTGCTTAACTTCATCTCCACATACTGTCACATCAAATAATTTGCGGATTTCTTGATGATGGGTATATTTGATTTCGAAAGGTTCTCTTTGGCTGCTTGTAGCAATAGCCATTGGAATGCCCATATCATGGATCTTGCGGATTATATGAGCAACTCCCTTGACGAGTGGAGAATTGACCAACTTTTTATTGATAATTGGATCTCTCATTGCTAAGTACTGTTCTCCTGTCATCCCCATGTTATACTTCTCTACCATCGTTCTTGCGACATCAATGTCAGATCTTCCATTCAACTGGATTTTGAAATCAGCTGTGAATTTATCGTTGACGATTTCCTCCATCGTGCTCCAGTAGATAGCGAGTGTGTCGACGAGTGTGCCATCGCTATCGAATATGCACGCTTTGATTTCGTTTGGAGTAACAAACTCAGCCATTATTTTTTTTTTTAATTTTCAATCACAAAAAAATTGTGAATGTAGTTGTTGTAGAAAAAAAAATATCTTCACAAATAAAATTTTGATACAAATACATTTGCTGTGTTATGTATTCGCTGTTTTTGATAACAAAAAGTATTTATATAATTCGCCACGTAACTATCAAATGACATGTAAAATAGATTTATATGTCAGATTTATTCGAAGAGAAATTTAAAAATCATGACTAGAGTGTGCTATCACATGATAATATGAAGGAAATTCGTTGCGAGCTAAACATAATACACTTCTTTGCGTAGAGATAGCTTCGATACACAACTTTTTTCAGAGCAATTTTGGTCATTTTTGACACTGAATACAGCTGTATTGTGTGACACGGCTGCACACAGTAGCAAAAAATGACCAAATACCACACATTTTTCAAAAATCGAAGTTATCTCTACAACAAAGCCGAGATCTTTAACTTCTTTAGCTGGTCAAAGATTTAGATTAAAATGTTGCAAATGTTTAGCCAGATAAAGAAGCGAAAGACCTCGTACTGAGTCGAGAAAACTTCTGGTGGTATAATAGTTTCCGTTCCATCTTCATTTTTAATCGTTTCACCTTCTCCTCCTTCTTTCATAAATCCCTTAATTTCATGAACTTTCAATAATTCAATGTCTCCTTTCAATTCATCTTTATTTATCATTTCTTCTACATCTGCACCCCCTAATAGTTAATCCATCCGTAAAGTTTGGTTTAACGTATTCAGTTAATTTTTCACAATTAACTTCGTATTCAACTTTTCTTGAATGCTTTTAATCGTCAAATCATCAAATTTTTCATGTTTATGACCTTCATTCGCTTTTATTGAAAATAAAGTACTTGTAATTAATTGCAAATGCCCGATAAGCATTAAAATCATTGTTGTAAAATACATATTATTTCTTTCTATCGTAAATCCTTTACTCTTAACTCTTCATCAACTAGAATTTTAAACATCAGTTAGTAATAAGATGTTCGCAGAACTCGTGGCGAAGTCACGAGTTCTGCGAACATCTTTTTATATAATTACTGAAATTACAAAAACAATAATTTATTAATACTAATATTTACCGACAGAGTTAATTTTACAAGTTAGGGTCCCCCATATAGAAAATAAATTTTTGAATTGCTTACAAAATTAACGTTAAAATTGATTTTGAAACTAATTACTTTATAAAATTTATTCAGTTTTTAAAATAATTTATGACAAACTAACTAACTAAGAAAAGAAAGCGAAAGGAATTTATGACTTCGAAAATTCAAAAAATAATTTTAGTGGTTATGAGAGAAATTTGATGTTTTAGGTTACTTTATAAGTCAAGATTAGGATTTATGAAGTAAGAAATTTGAAAAAAATTTTAGTGGTTATGAGAGAAATTTATTCAGTTTTTGAAAAAAAAAATAATTTATGACAAACTAACTAACTAAGAAAAAAAAAGCGAAAGGATTTGGGGGTAAGGAAATTTTGGCGTCACTGAATTTTTTACGCCTACTCAAACATCTCGATTTTTCTCCACCAGTATGAATATTTAAGGTCTAATTTTGGTTGCAAATGAAAAATTTTCCCATATAAAATGCTGTGGATATATAAAGCATGAAAAATATATTATTCAATATTATAAGTAGTATATATAAGGGGGGTGTTTGCCAAAATTTGCAAATGCATCTATGTATTCATTTATGATGTATTAAGCCCATTTTTAAATGATTTAACACTTAATTTATGACAATCTAAATGAATCAATATTACTGGCTCTGGACCATGTCCTGGCGTAGCCTTGAGACCTGCAGGTCAAGGACCCACAAGGCTGCAAAAAGAAAATTAAATTATAATTTTAAATTTAATTTATTATTCTTACATAAACAGCGGATAATGTTGAATATAATAAATGAAAAATAGATGAACCCAAAGAAGATGGCACTTTGTGCCTGGAACCTCGGTTCTTGGAGTTTTAGTTTATGTGTTAAGATTTGAATATTGGGCTTCATTAACGTAATATTTGATGTTTTGGGTAAGTTTATATGTCAAGATTTGAATATTGGGCTTCATTAACGTAATATTTGATGAAATCATTAATTCAAAAATTAAGTTTAATTTTTTAAAATTTACTATACCAGGTAACCAGATTACCAGGTAATACCAGGTAAGAAAAATTTTAGGACAAGGATTTTAAGAAATGGCTTAAATTCACGAAAAGTTACTTTTTGGCGTTTACGTTTAAAATTTGATGTTTTGGGTAAGTTTATGTGTTAAGATTTGAATATTGGGCTTCATTAACGTAATATTTGATGTTTTGGGTAAGTTTATATGTCAAGATTTGAATATTGGGCTTCATTAACGTAATATTTGATGAAATCGTTAATTCAAAAATTAAGTTTAATTTTTTAAAATTTATTTTTTTATCTTGTATAAAAATAGGACTATGTCAATCGTCAAAATCTCTGCTGAAAATAAAGTCACAACATCAAACTTATCACTTGAACAATACGTTTATAAATTCTGTTACTCTTTAATGAATTCAAAAGTTGATAATTGCCCTATCGAAGTATTTAAACCTAAATGTAATTGGTTCGTTTCCTTACACGAAAATATGGATAGTTACGTAAGTCAAATTAAAGAATGTGAACGAAAGCTTGCATTGTTAAGTGATGAAAAGATTGACGAATACGTTAACGAACGTTTTG
>JALKBU010001164.1:0-15583 GCA_023091735.1 Trichomonas tenax | reverse complement strand
AGATATTCATAACACTTTTTATAAAGGTGACAATTTGCCCGCGCAAAAAGTGACAATCTATTTATAAAAGTGACTTTAAGGTTTACTTGTCACTTTTTGATGTTCACTTTTGTCATAGACTCCTTTTGTCATAGACTCCTATTGAAACAAATATTTTATCTCCAAATTTCGTTGTATATTAAAATGAGCGAGATTTGCGCTCCATCTTAGTAAAGAAAGCGAAATAATGAAATAATATTCCTCGATTCAAGATACCAATATTCTAGAAATGCTATTAGATAATGAAATTTATGATTTATTTAATATACATAACAATAATATTTAAGAGACGCATGTTTCTCTGGGGAGCACTTCGTCAATCAATGAAATCTGTCGAGAAATAACCGATTTCATGTGCATATCGAAATGATATGACTTTAAGAGATTATGAAGAATTTGTCGAAGGTTTTCAAGTTCTTTTTCGTTTCTATCCTTGAAATCAACTTCAATTCCGTTTGATAAAAAGCACTCTCTGAATCTTGATCGCGTTGTAACTGTTTTTCTCCATTCTTTGAAGAGATTTGTATTTTGGAAATCGATAATTTCGTTTCTTGTCATTCCAGTGCCTCTGACAATCTTGCTTACATCTATTTCGTCAAGTTTATGCTGTAAAAAGTCGAAGAATGGATCATAATGAAGTCTTCGATCTAATCTCGATTCAATGTTCTTCAACAATAAGCTCGTCATTCTATTTATAGAGTTCCTTAGCTTAGGACGTGATGGTCTAAGCGTTTTAGGCAAAACAATAATTGTACCGTAGTGTTTACAACGGTCTTTAGCGAGATAATTTGTTGTTCCAACGAGTTTATACTCAAGAGAACCTATTATCATGTCTGAAAACCTGTTATCTCCAAGTCTCGTGTAAATCAAAAATGGTTCTGTGTGTTTTATTGGTGCTATGATAGAAATCGCAGCGAAAACAGCGGATGATACCTTATCTGCTGTGTCTCCAATTATTAACACACCTCTATTCGTTAACAAAGACAACCATATCGTCTTCATCTGTTCAAAAGTGTTGAAATAGATCGATGGATCGAATTGAAGGAAGAATGAATCATGCTCACTAAGTAGACGTGTGCTTCGAGGTCCGAAAAAAGTTACGGTCAAAATACTAGTTTTCGGATTCAAACTCCATTTATTTAGCTCGTCAAGTATTGCATGGTATTTCTCTTCAGGTCTTTCTATGATCAACTGACTTTTGGCCATTTTTAACAATGATAGATAATGAGATGCGAAATTATGATGCGAAATGATGACAATCGAATGTAAAACGTTATTATGTACAAAGGTCCACGCGAAGCACAAGTATTTAGATATCGAAAACGTATAAATGGAGTTGTCCGGTTGTGTTTCAGGAAAACTACAAGCGAGGAATGGTTTCTTTCTTTGTATGAATGAATACTCTTTAGGATAGAACTCAATGACCTCAGATCCATTCTGTTGAGTGTATTTCAACAGAACAACTGAGTCATAAAGCATATTTTTGTTTTTATGAGTGTTTTGTTTTCATAAAATTTACAGAAATTTTGGCTTTGCAGTTGCTTGTTGTACTATATTTCTTCATATTTTTGAAATAATAATGTTGGACCCTTTCGTTTGAAAATTGACTTGGAAAAGCCCAATATTTATTTTTATAATTTCACTTTATTAAATACTTAAGCTAATTGTATACTACTTAATTAACGGCGAAATTATTGAAAATATTGATTTTGAATTTGTTTTTTTTTCAGAAAAACATATCAATCACCCATTTTGATATCATCTTATATTGCTATATAATATATAATGACATTTTCACACAGAATTATAAAAATCTTAATTAGTGGTCGTCTATGGATTGAATTATGTAATTTTAACCTGATGTCTATATAGACATTTACTAAGAGAACTAAATGAATGCTATATTACCTTTTGCAAACGAGGATTTTACGATTTCGTGAAATAAATATGAAAATTATCCATGTGCTATATCACGAATATAAACAACACAACCTAGGATATCTTGTGAAGTGTGTAATGGTCGAAGTATGGATGAAAATATAATTCGATATTTTCTAAAAATTGAATATTGGCATTATAAATTCAAGATTTGAAACAAACAACATAGTGGAATTCAAGTCTTCACTTGATTTTTCTCGTTTTTGATTTCATGAAATGAAAAGTCAAACAAGGGTGCCGAAGTGACCAAATAATTTGAGAGTTTCTCACATAAAAATTCATTGAGTAGCCTTAATTATCACAATTTTTTCCCACCAAAAAGTTTATATTATTGGATCAATTCCAGTTCCTCTGATACCGACTCAACTTGCCAAACCATATATATATATATCAACACGTGCATGAAGAAAAACAACTTTAACCTCATTGATTAGTGAAGAAATGACTTATATAATTCAAAGAGAGCTATCAACGCAACTTCAAATCAACAATATTGCTGAGTACTCACATAAACTCAGAATCGCTTCTCCAGAATATGGATAAATAAAACGATCATTTCGCTTTTTGAATATCAGTTTAGGAACCCATTCCCGAAAAAAGCTTTATTGCAGTTTTGCGATTAGAAGTTTTATACTGCTAATGTGGCAACTCTTTAACAATCAGTAATAGACTGATTAAAGTCATCATCCACTTCTGTATAAATATTGCCAAGAAAATTCTCGGGGGTTGATAAATCGACTGTTTGCAATATTGTATTATTTTGTGGTACTGAACTAGCAAAATCTGGTTGAGAAGATTTTGATTCGCTGTGACTTCTTTATAGCTGAACATATCTTATTTTAACTTGCTCGCCAGAACAATTTTTTAAGGCCAACTTGCATGTAAAAGTGACAATTCACTTTAAATTTTTTTGATAGTGGGAGAAAACATCAACATTTGTTAAAAAACAACTTTTGCTTAAAATGATTACTATCAAATTTAGAGTTTAATTGTAAAGGAAAGAGGCTTTAGTTCCTTAAATTTAAAAAATTTAGATTTGGAATTAACATATTAAGTAGAGTTTTAGAGAGTTATGTTGCTTTATTAGCTAATAGTACATGTGTGCATGATATTACACAACATTATAGCAAATTTGATTTCATACTAATAAAATTGAAGTAGTCGACTTCTTGAAAAACAAAAATTAAAATAATCAAATCAACATGTTTAAAACAACAATATATAATATTAGTTTTTCCTCATATAAATAAGATTTGATAGAAAACTGACTTTTTCTTAATGTCAAACAAATATCATAACCAATTTAAGTGAAATTATTTATAAATGCGAATATTTATACTATGTTAGTTTTATTACGAGATTATCATTTTGATGTATAAATAACCGAGACCAAATCACTCAATAAATACATTATTTCTGGATTTTTGTTAGTAGTACTGCTCCTTTGAAAATGATAAAACGCTCTGTTAAGTGTTTAAATACAGCGAAAACTGTCCGCTAAAATAAAGTTATCAATAATGGAGACTTTATTTCTTCATATCTCGGGATACTGTTTAGACTTGCGATCCATGCATACATTGTTCCTATATGCATATAGATGCTATGCCCAAAGTTTCAACCCAAAATGTTTTGAAAATAAAGAGTTCCACACCTTGTATACACCCACTGAAATAAGCATATAAATCAAAAATTCCGACTGCTGAATGCTCATTTTGTATATCCATATCGGATTATCTTATGAAAAACCAGCTGAACATTGAATAAATTGTTGATTTTCTATTTTTATTAACAAAACAATGTTGAGAGTTAGCAAGCTTACAGTTGGTATCTAAATTGCATAAAACATTCGTAAGAGCTCACGTAAAAACATTTTAATTTTTGAAAAATTTTATTCCTCATAAATCAAAGATTTTTATTGATAAAATAGATAAAACACATTAACTAAATGTGTTTTGTGTGCTTATTTTGGCATAAATGTCCTTTACAGACATGTCACTTTTATATGTAAGTCTCGGCTTTTTTCAGCATATTTCGACCTTCTGTTTCTCAGGTAAATAATAGGAATTAGAAGATATCTCCTATGTGTCCCCCGATCCAAAAAATTGGTCGTTAGCTAACAAAGAAAATCATGAAAATACCGATCAGGGAGGGCTGTGCGAAATAAGGTTAAGATAATCAGAACTCGAATTTTGCGGATTTTTTTTGAGTTGAAAGAAATTATGAAATTATCAAAATCTGATACCGCAGACATCTAGCATATACATAGAAGTAGCATGGTATATAAATTTTTTTATTCAAATTCACGACAGGTTTCTCTAAGCTTCCTGCAAAAGTAAAATTTCATCTCATAAGGTTATGTCTTTGAATAGTTTACATCAGATGCAAGTCGGGCTTAACTTTTTATTATTCGATCTTCTTCAAGTGTAAATTTGCTTCCGTCCTTGCTTAAAAAGCATCGGAATCTTTCACGTATTGATTTCACCGAATGTTTTTCACCTATTTGTATCAATATTCTAGGCATTGCTTCTTTAATGTTTCCGGACTTCTTATATTTGTCCATTATGATCTAATCTTCCTCTCTTTTGAACCTATGCACCCTCTTTGAGTCCCCTATGAGGTATAATGAATGAAGAGATAACGGAAATAATGGATATCCATGAGCTAATAGGTATAAGGTTAAGTTTTCAGAACCGAACGGCGAAGATTTCATTGACATTATTCCTGCCGTTAATTTACGAGGACGATTCCCGCAAAGATTAAGCGAATTAGAAAAACAATTTAGAAGGCAGGGATTAAATTAAAGCAAAGTTTTATAATATATTTTTATTATTTCATCTATCGAATCAACTTCCTCTTTGTAATGAATCCCTAATTCTATCGCCTTTGTGCAATTGTCAGATATTATATATTTTTTACCGTAATATTGAACACTTAACATCAATTCGTTAGAATTGTCACAGAAACAAATTCCTTAGCGCGTGTACCGATTTTTGGAAGATATATATTTTTCATAAAAATTAATAAAACATCGAAGATTCGGGTCTATTTTAGCAAAATTACAGTTCAGATCGGCTCACCGAGCTATATTCGGCCATAAAAATTAAAAAAGCCAAGTAAAAATTTTTTATCGTTAAATAACATTAATTGATCATTTTTACGCATGGTAGTGCCATCAATGCATCAACTAGATGAGATTTTGCTGCTCGATACCTTTATCTCTCAAATTTGTCGAGCCAGCAAAATATATTTGTCGATCAAACCAAAGATTATATCAAAATTAATTACAAAATCTTCAAATATATCAAGATTTATATTCAAGCACAACATCCCTTCCCATAAATCTTGTTTTTGAAAAGATTTGTTTAAACTTTACATATCAAAATATTATTAATATATGACATATAAATAGCTAAAAAAAAAGATTCAATAAATGTATTGGCAAAATTTTTGAATCGATAACTTTTATTTGGTCCTATGTCCGTTCTAGTTTCTCCTGATTGGAAAAGTGTTGGCGAAAACATTCAGAAATACATTTCAGACAGTCCATTCTATGATGTGAGGACACCAATGGAAATCTGTCGCATTTTAGATTGCGCAAAACTCAATATTGATCAATTTTCGACTTTTTTCGTTGAATTATCTTTTAGACATCAAATACATGACCTAGTTCGAATGCTTGAACATGCTCATGTTAAAATTGAAAAAAGTATCCCTGTGTGTCAAGAAATATTGCAGGTAATTTCTAAAATTCTTCATCTACCTATACTTATTGAAATCTCAACAGCAGTGTTTAGTGTGGCAACACAAGCGATTCAAAAATCATTTGAAAATGCTCAAATACAGGAACAATTAAAACAAATCGAAGAAAGATTAATGAAACTTGAGAAATCTCAACAAAATGCTGAAACCAAAACTCAGCCCAAAGTTTCCCCTAAAAGTAAATTTATTAAATCATCTTCTTCTGATGACAGTGATGGTAAACTTAAGAGAAAACGTTGCGTTTTTGTTTCTTCGTCTGATGATGATACAAATTTCAATAAAAATATTGAAAATCTCAAGAAATTATTTACAGATTCTTCAAACTTCGCTAAAATTTATGAAACGTTGTCTATAATTGCAAATGAAGATGATCAAAAAGCTATGGTGTTTGCTATCAATCGAGAATATCATCTTGTTACGGAAAAACAAAACAATATTTTACTCACTGCTGCTGATAATAATAACTTCAAACTTGCAAAGATGCTTGCCGAAAAAGGGGCAGATTATTTGTGCAAAGGTTATCTAGGATGGAATGCTCTTCATTTTTTCTGCAATATAGGAAATCTTGAAGCTGTAAAGTACTTCTGTAAGTTGCGCAATATTGATCCAAATTCACCATCTAAAAATAACAGAACTACATTAATGACAGCCTCTGTACAAGGTCATCAAAGTATTGTTTCGTTTCTAGTAGAACAGCCTGGAATTCGAATTAATCAAGAAGATAATTGGGGTTCTACTGCGTTGAATTTAGCAAAGACTGATGAAATCAGAAATATCCTTAAAAATCACGGTGCAACATAAACCGTGCAAAAATTGGATTAATTAATAAATTTTTTATTCTTGAAACTCACATGTAAACTGAACCATCAGATTTACTCCACTCTGCATAATTTTTAACATTTACACTTCTAAAATTAGCATTGCTTAAATTCTAAATGTGAAAATTGTAGCAATTATGATAAATATCATTATTATGTCCTTATATTATATTCCTGAGAAAATGCAAAAAAAAGTTGTAAAATTACGAAATGATAATCTTTACATTTATTTAAGGATTTCAAGCAGCTCTATCTCAAATATAAGTGTTGCGCCTCCTGGAATATCGTTTCCAGCACCGTGTGCACCGTATCCGTAATCTGGATCAATAACGAAACGTGACTTTTCACCAACTTTCATAGTTGCGACGCCTTTGCTCCATCCCTCAATAACACCCTGTCCAATTGTAAATTCGAACGGCTGATTTCTAATAACTGAAGAATCAAACTTCTTTCCATCAGAAAGAGTTCCTGTGTAGTGAACTTTGACGCGCTCTCCAACCTTTGGTTGCTCTCCGTTACCTTCTGTTAAGATATCTTTTGTAACTTTGCCATCCTCAGTGACTTTGATGATTCCTGGCTTCGTTGGAGGGAGCTTTGAAGGCTTTGATTCCTCCTTCTTTTGGTTTGCTTCTTCAATCTCCTTCTTTTTCTTCGCTGCGGTCGAATTTTCGCCTCCTAAGTAAACAACGGCGGCAACGAAGGCAGAGATAGAGAGGAGACTGAGAATTATCGAAATCATGTACTTCTCGAGACACGATTTCTTGACTTTTCGCTGAATTCTCTTAACGGGCATCAAAAAAGTGACCTTTAAAATATCACATTTATGGCACTTTTTGGATATGTCAGTTTTTATTTTTTTTTATAAATACAACAAAATGATAATGAGTCTTCTAATACAAGCTTTGCTCGGATATTTTAAAGCTCGCTTTTTATATTTTGGCGATTTAAGCAATTTTAGTTGTCAAACCTTGAAATTGATCTAACTTATTCGAAGCCTATAACATATGAATATGTTTATCAATTTATACAGTTTTGTCATCAATATATCATTATTTCTTGTGTGTGTGACAAACAAATGAGATTGAATAATCAAATATAAAAATGTTGGATTTTTTATATTTTGACATTATTCTTTTCCTTGACAAGATAAGCTGGTTTCAATAACCAACTTGAGGCAATATAATTCAGATTTGAAAAAGCAACAAACATGATATATTTAATAAAATAAAAGATAGATAGAAAGTTAATCATTGGTCCTAAAAATATAGGAAAGTTTCTTATTTTTTAATGTCTATGATGAAGTTACCATAAACTTTGATTCCTGATATTCTCATGCAGATTCTTTTTTCGGATGTGCTTTCGATTGTAAATGATTTTGCTCTAGTATTGATCTTTTCAAGATATGTGCATTCAATGATTTTTTCACCATCATTTATTTTTGCAATAATCTCATCATTGAACAGATGATTTCCATTTTTTCGAGGATCATTAAATATCACTTCGATCTTAGTAATCAAAAAGCATTTAGATCCAAAGTCTACAGTGATGTAAGTGCCTTTATTAATTTCATCAGATAGAAAATAATTATCTGAGTTATCAAATGCATTATGACATGAAAATAATTGATCATCTAAAGGCTTAGAAGATTCTACTGAGAAAAAGAAATACGAAGGATTGAAATATAAACCATTGTATGATAATCCAGCACAGCTACCAAGGTACTCTACGAGCTCAACTTGAGGAAGTGTATTATTTCCTTTAGATTGAAAAATAGTTGATAACCAACTAAAAAGGAAAAGATTAATCTTTGGATCGTATTTCTCTATTTTTGATATCTGTTTCGAGAATGATTGAATTGTTTTCTTCCTGTTATTGAAAACCTTTGAGTACATTTTCCTTTGGAACTCGGTAGGGACCCAATCCATATTAAAATATATTGGCATTGTTATGTTTTCTTCTTTAGTGAAATCGATGATGTTCACGATATCTGTTATCGATTCTACATTCCTAAGTTTAATGAATTTATCGATTAATTCCAATTTCTCAAAGTCCGAAAGTTTGCTGCACTTTAGGATTTCAATAAATATCCTTTCGTGTGAGTTTTTCATCAACAAATTCACATCAATTGTTGAAAGATTCTCGGCAAAATATTTCAGCAAAAATGCAATATTTGTGATGAAAACTTCGCAATTTCTTTCAATAACATCATCTTTCATCATTTTAGACTCTAAAAGTTGAGAAGCTTGTTTTAATAATTTAATTTTTGATAATTTTGAATCATTCATATGACTTTCTAAGATTGATTTGAGCTTGTTGATTCCGTATATAATAGAATATCCATAAAATAACATTATATTGTCTTCCGTCGGTATAAATGTGTTTGAATAAAATGAATCTATCATTAATTGAAAAGAATTATCATTGCTAACGAGCAATGGAAGTTTTATAGTTGTGTCCGATGAATTGAAAGCTTTTGACTTAAAATATTGAAGAAAATATGTTGAATTTTTCGAAAGAAGGATTCTGTGAGCTTTAATAGGCTCATGATCAGGTATTTCAATCAGGCAATCAATGAAAGAACCATCATTGCGGAATTTTATAAACATAGAAGAATCAATCTTATTAATCAAAGTTGACATCAATAAAAATGAACTTTTTTTCTTTTGTATCGTTACCTATTTCTGGAAAGCTATATTTTTTATTACTGTCGTTATAATATTATAATATTCACAAAATAAGGAAGAAATTTTGGTTGAATTTTTTTTCCCGTTGACTTTTTTGAGTTTTGCGATTTTTAACGAGTAAACCCCCTATCAAGCCAAACTGAGAAGACATTTACGTGCTTTTCAGGGGTGCTGAGTATGTTTATAGCATTTGCTTGTCTATTTAACTTGAGGATCTCGATGCCTCCATGAGATTTCATCGAATTTTGACATGTAAAATAACAAAAGTCACTATTTTTGACACGTATTATCTGATATTTGTCATGTAAAGTCGAAAATTTGATATGTAATGTTACCAATGAGCAAATTTTGTGTGAACTTGAGGTAGCATAACTTTATGCATGCTCGATGCATGAGTAAAGGGATGCCGTTTGACTCCTGCGCGTAGCATATTTTTTCTTTTCTATTTTTTGATTTTTCGACCGGAACTATAGCAAAAATAAGCGAGCGAACGCTATAATAGTGAGATGTGTTTGTTATAATCATCAAAGAGATTCATATCAGAAGCCTATTAATGATTTGTAATGGATTTCTGTTTGTAATCATATCATGATTAAGTAATACCTTGCTAAGATGATGAAACAGGTTGCACCACTAGAATCAGCACCCACAAAAAGCACGTAAATGTTTCATCAGATTCGTCCAGGAAGGGAGTTTACTCGTTAAAAATCGCAAAACTCAAAAAGTCAACGAGAAAAAAAGTGGAGCCAAATTTTTCAAAAATTCTCCTTTCTGATACATGAAATCATCAATCACATCATCTTAAACCATTATAACTTACTATTTATAGCCAAATTCATGATGTGAACATCACCATATTCATTGTTTGTTTTCTTATAATCGAAAAAAATGATGAACACAATTTTATCTTTGCGTAACTCGATATAATCACATTTTAGATAGAATCATAACTTCATTGTATACAACTAGATGTAGGCTATACATTCATGATGTCAAATATTGATTCTAATTGATATTAACGGTTTGCTGAAAAGATGAACAAAATAGATTTTGAGATCTTGATTTTCATTGAGTTAAATGATAATCATTAAAATGCTTCAGTTAAAAGGGGGAACTCTTTTTTCTCAAAACACTTTGGCTTGCTACTTTGGATATAGCTTCTATAGGCCTATAGGAACAATATATCTATGGAGTGCAAGATAATTCAATTTTGCAATTTCGCGATATGATGCGATGAAATATCTTGAATTTTGATAACCTTATTTTAACGGACAATTTTTGCAGCTGCTGAACATTGAACAATGCATGTTGATTTGTTGTAATGAGCAATACAGCTAACTACATTAGGGGTAAAATACATTCATTGAATAAATTAGTCTCAATTACTTATATTTCACAAAGATTATCAGCGAACAAAACTAACTTCGTTTAAACATTCGAGTTTATATGCCATAATATTCATTTGACATTCAGAAACAATCAGTTTTCCAATATTCTTTTTATAATGAATATTGCAATATTTAAACTTAAGCAGTCTAGTACATATCAATCATCTAAATTCGATCTGCTTAAGATACATGTTGTAGGAAAAGCGGTAATTATCCATCATCCATCTAGTTTAAAATTTCGAATTCTGAAATTTTGCCTAGACTACTTTGTTTTTATCAATTAAAACAAAATTTATATCAAAACTAATTTTGGAGTAACAAAAATTTTGAATTTTATTCTTAAGATATTTTCAAAAAAACACACATTAATCTATAATATATAGACAAAAGGTAGATTATCAGTTGTATACAAATGATGATTCTATTGAGATAAAAATATATGTAAATTTTAATAACACGCCAAATACAAATATAATCAAATTGTATTAATGAATGTATCATGTATGATATATTTATGATATCAAATGCAAGAGTTGTAAAAATTATTTTACATTTCCAGATCGTATCTCGAAAAATTAAAATTGTAATCTACAAAGCTTAGGATATTTGCAATATGTGGGGGTCTGCAATCTGAGGAATGAAGCAGTATCTTCAAGTTATTTCTAAATTTTGAAGTTCTGAAAATTGAGATTTTTGACTCCATTTTGAAGGCGGCAATCATAGTGTGTTGCTGATGTACCTCTTTGAAAGGCGTGGCGCTATGTTCTGACGAGATTGATTTTAATTTCGAAATTTCTTGATCGTGACAAATTTTTTAGAGTCATAGTGTATTCTATCATATGGAGGCAGTACTGATGTATAGATATATTGAGCTTTGCATAAGGGTGTGCAAAGCAGTGTCTATCACCATGAAGTTTTATATGGCCGACAAACCCCCCTTGTCTTCAGTTAAAAAAAGTTAATATAAATATTTATACATTATTTAAATACAATCAATAGCACAATCTTAATAAACATTGTGAAATAATATAAAAACTTCAGAGATCGCCAAAATCATCATTAAAAGCATGCGTTGTGTTGTGGAAAGGTGTCTGTTCTGCTTTAATATCGATTTCAGGATTAATTATAATTTGTTGGCGCCTATATATGTAAAAAACGATTCCACCAAGTGTCAACAAAAATGCAGCAAGTTTTATGGAAAATGCCACCCATGAATATTTCTGTTGATACATAATAACTAAATTATTTGTTGACCATATTTCCGAATCAAATGACATTGATAGCTTCAAACCCTGTTTTGAGGACGAAGGAACTGTGCAAATCAGTTCTCCATTGTTTAAAATTTTTCCTTTAACAATAATTGATCCGAATTTGCAATAAGCATATGTCTGCGAGTAATTTGATGTCGTGTAATAAAATACTGATATATTTTCACCACCAGTGGCAGGAACAAGAAGTGTGTCAACCCTCACAATCGTTGGCGCTGGAATTGAGCAATTTTTCACACCGTCACCAACCATTCTGTTCTTGCAGGAGCACCTTCCAGGATAAACGCATTCTGCCTTTAGGTGGCAAATCGAATTACAATGATAGCATCCGTATCTTGATGAAGGATCTCCGTGTTCAAAGCCGTCAATACACTCACAGAATCCTTTTTTGCCTTTTCGTGTATTGGGGCCGTTACAAACTATGTGAACAACCGCATTTTTATTTGAAACAAATGAAATTGTTTTTTGTCCTTTCGAAGAATTCGCTTCTGCCTCTGGGTTTTGTTTCAATGGGAGATTTAATGAAATTTCGAAATTTACTGTGTCGTTTTCTTCAGAATCCGGAGGAAATTCTTCGTATCCGTCTTCTAGAAGATATTCTTTCTTTATTGGTTGTTTCTTTTCCTGTTTCGTTGGTTGAGGTTGGTCTTGTGAATTTTCTTGTTCACCATTTGTATTAATTTTATTTTCTTTGTTTTCTAATTCATTTTCAAGCTCATTTAGCTCAGACATCGTTGTTCTATCTTCGGTTTGTTGCGATTTATTTGCTTGAGTTGGATCTTCTTTGTTTTCTGGATTGTTTATTAAATTCTCTTTCTGATTTTCATCATCATTGCCGCTAGAAAACAACCCGGCGGCATTACCTTGTTCTGGCAAAACGCTGTCGCTTTTATTTTCTGCTGAAGCGAAAAGAAGTATAAGAAAGATAAACATTATTTTGAATTTACAATATTTTTTGACAGTTTACTTGACAGTTTTTATGTCCGTTTACAGTTTGAATTAAAAATTATCGTTGCGTTTTAGAATTGGTATTCAATATTTCTCATGTTGATATTGCAACACTATTCGAATTAAGTGACAAAGTGATGATACTTCAATATCGCTGAGTGAGTTAAGTAGTATACAGAGTGTGATTTTTTGGGGTAGTCCAAAATTTTGTCCAAACCCCGAAAACTCCCACTCTGAGAATATCCATAATTATAATTTCCCCAAAATTCATATTATAACAATTTTCCTATCATTTATATTGAAATACCAATAATTTCTATAATTTGTTATTAAAATGTATTGTTTAATTAATAATCTAAATTCTTATTGTTATGATTTATTAATGGTTTCCTATAAATTTGTGAAAATAAAAAATAATTTTTATATATTATGAAAAAATTAATATATTTTTTCTTCTAATAAATAATTATGACAACAACTCAAAATCTTCTTAATTTCACACAGGAACAATTTAATGAAATTTTCATTGGTGGAAATCCTAAAGCAGATGATGAAGAAAATGTTAAATATAAATTATATACTATTTATAAAAATCTTTTGAAAATTACTGGATGTGCTCATGAAAATATTTCTGGTCTAAAACGTGCTAAGAAAAATAAAGTTATAACTATCTTAAATAATATCATATTAAAACTTAACGAATGTGATTTAGTGTTACAAGCTTGATTTATTCCTGAAATATACAACTATAACAAATAACAGTAGTATTAATCCCATTTAATAAAAATAAAAAATTTAATTTTGGACCAATATTTTAATGTTTTAATTTACAAACAACCCATGAACCAACATCAGATATAACATCATTTGTATTAATCACAGGTTTTCTATCACCATTATTATTCACACCAAATTCAAATCCAACTTTTGGTAAATTTTCCTTAACTTTATTACCGAATTGAGCACCAAATGAACTAGCTACAGGTTTAACAACATTATTTGTTAACCAATTAAACCCAGATTTAATTCCACGACCAATTTTCTTAGCAACATCTTTTAGTTTTTTCCAAAATCCCCAAGCCATTTTAATTTTAAATAAAATTTTGAAATTAATACCATTATTTATGTTTTTTTTATTTTATTTAAAATGAATTCGGCATTTAATACAAGGCTAAATAATAACAACAATTTACAGGGTAATGTTGCACAATATTTTGAAAATCTAAAATCCCTGGTACAAATTAATGATGGTACTAGAAGTTTTCGATTACGTACAGTTGATTGCCATGACCAATCGGCACCATTTACCGAAGGACAAGAAACAAGAATTGCTATAACACATTCTGATTTTGATATCACACAATTGACAGATGGATTTTTTGCATTTAATGTTAAGTTAAATCTTCACTTAAATGGAATTGATCCAAACTTTGTGTAAAATTTTTGTTGGATTTAAATCAAGTAATCAAATATTCGATCAATTAGAAATAATGTATAATAATAGATCTACTGGATATCAACAAAATGAATGCGTACGTGAAGGATTTGCTTATAGTACTATTAAACCACATAATGAGAAAAAGACTAAGAAATATACACATTCATTATATGAAAACGTTGAAAATTTTTCTGAATCTATTGCTGGAACATATGTTAATTTAATAGATTTCAAAGAAAATAACGGATATAAGGAAGTTAACTTTGAACTTAATGTTCCTATTGAAGATCTTTCATGTTTACAAGCTTTCGATATGTTTGTTAATATTTCTCGGATAACCTATATGGCCAAAAGTTGCTTTCATTCATATTTTTCATATTTGCTGGTTTAGATATTTTTTTCATGACGCGTAAAACATATCTCATCAAAAAATTCCAGATATATTTCAGCACCATCATCTGAAGCATTTGCTGGTAATTCTTCTAATTTATATACATAATTACCATTTAATAAATTTTCAAATCTTTCCTTAAATGATGCGTTATCTATTGGTTGTGATTTTTCTAATCCATTAACCTTATAATGTATTAAAATATGTGTATCTAAAGACTGCGATGAAATATGTTTATGATAAAATTCTTTAAGTTTTTCACCAACTAATGGTAAATCATTAGTTTCGAATTGTGATAAATTCAATTTATATCCAAATGGATTATTATCAAGATTTTCGAATATTTTATTAACTTTAGATTTTCTTGCAGTTAGTAATGAGATGTTCGCGTAATCCACGACTTCGCCGTGGCTTCCACGAACATCTCTTTAAATATATTTTACGACAGAATTAGTTTTACAAGTTAGGTCCCCCCATATAGAAAATAAATTTTTGAATTACTTACAAAACTAACGTTAATTTTATTTTGGAATTCCTGACTTTATAAAATGTATTCAGTTTTGAAAAAATTTATGACTAACTAAGAAAAGAAATTTTGAAAAATAATTTTAATGGTTATGAGAGAAATTTATTTAGAAATTAGAAAAAATAATTTATGACAAACTAACTAACTAACTAACTAAAAAAAGAAAGCGAAGGGCTTCGCCCACGCCCTAAAGGGCAAGGAAATGGGGGTAAGGAAATTTTGAAAAATAATTTTAGTGAAAATGAGAGAAAATGTATTCGGATTTAATAAACCCTATACCACGTGTAAACAGTAATGTATGGAGGCATGTAATCAGTACCTGAACCAGTGTCGGCAGTGTTTCCGTAAACTGAATGAATGTGACTTCCTGCATGATCAATGATTAA
>JALKBU010001163.1:0-15590 GCA_023091735.1 Trichomonas tenax | reverse complement strand
TAGGTATATGCTCGTTGATGATAGAGTTGTGGCTCGTCAACAACACTAACCTGGATGTATTGGTTAGACAACAAAGATATTTATGACACTTTTTATAAAGGTAACAATTTGCCCGCGCAAAAAGTGATAATTTATTTATAAAAGTAACTTTAAGGTTCGCCCGTCACTTTTTGATGTTCACTTTTGTCATAGACTCAACATTAAAGTGCAATTCTTAAAAAAATAATAGGTTACTCAGTGTTATCAATAATAATTTTTTTTTCCTAATAACAATTTTAATTACAAATGAATTAAACTAATTTTATGCATAATTATCCAAAATAATGTTTAAAATAAATCTAACACATAATGTGTCTTGATTTTACACCTTCAAGATCTAATCAATACTAAGTTTTATAATAAATCTATTAAAGAATTTGCATTTAGAATCAGAAATATGACAAAAAATATGTATAACTATCTATGCAGCAAGTTATTAATTTTAAACACAAATGTATGGATGCTGTATCTTATTGTACTCTATCAGGAATTGGAGCTTAAATTTATTTGACATGTAAAACAGAAATGTCAAATATGTTACTTTTTAAAAATTTATAATTATCTATATGTTTGTATGCTATTTATGTTTCGGGAATCTGACAGTTTTCAAATATCTCCACCCATTACATTAAAACTGGTACATTTGTCTGTAGGCATAAAAAAGCTCCAGAAGTCTATATAATCAGTTTGGAGGCGAACGGAGATTGAGGGAGGAATGAACACTCATGTATTGTAATGCTCAGAAAAATTTGTATGGGGATAAAAAATTATGAATCTTCGACAACTTGCAATTCCTAAGAAATTTAACGACATGGTGAAGACATACCAGTCGTATTATCAGGTTTTCTATATGGAGATGGTCCATATTAGCAACTCCGCACTCAATGAACACGTCGAAGATTATTTAAATTATATTTCATCTATCGTAAAGAGCCCAGCAATCGAAGATATCATGCGCGCTGCCATTGGTATTACGTGTTTACACGAATTTGGCTACGATAACTTTCCCCGTCTTGTCAGATTATTCGATCGACTTATTCCTCAAGTAGATTACGAATACGTCAAGTTCACAAGTTGGTGCATCGGCAAGTTAGTCGTCCACCCTGGTGTTCAGCAGTCTATGTACGTCACACACCTGTTTGAGAGAATTATGGGCTGGATTCGTGCGAGAGGAAGGCGTTCAAGACATCTCGCCGCAGTCTGCATGCTTGAGCAGATCTCTCTGAATGCAGGTACTGACGTAGTTCCGTTTTTGCCACAATTACAACCCGCATTGTGGACTTTAATTTCACATCCTTCAATGAAATTGATCGATGAGACAGCAAAGTCGATCAGTCGATACACTCGTGCTATTCTCAGATATCGCAGAGTTGATTTAGATAATTATTTTGGTTTTCTGTCTTCTCTTTCTACAAAATTACTATCGCTAGGAAATCCAACGAAAATATACGCAGGATTGAAGCTCATAGAAAGCTTGCTTGAGAGTTATCCAGATTATTTCATCCCACAACACGACGAAACTTATTCGCTGATCTATGATAGCACGATAGACAAACCAGTACTCGTCAAGAACGAGACTTTCGCTGCAATGGCGTCTCTATCACTTGTAGATCCAAAGCAATTCATGGAAATCTCAGAAGACTTATTCAAAGACATTGAAGAGATTATTACTGAGTTCCCAGAATCTGTTGCAGATTCTATTTACAAACTTTGCCAGAGAGCGCCGGAATGTGTTAAGAAGAGATTGAATGGAATAAGATCATTGGCACCAAAGATTCTTTTCGACTGTGATAGCTGTTGCAAGCTTCTCATATCACTTATTGATGCGTTTGACATTGAGGCTTTGCCAATAAGCGAAGTTTTAATCAATGAAATTTTAAGCAGACCATTGACAGAAAATATCATCAGTTTTATTGTGTCACTATCAAAGACAATGGATAAGGATATGCCAACATCGCTCGTTCGCAACATTTATCAAAAAATTCAATCAGAATTCCAAACAAATACATATAACGTTCTTAAACTCGTCTCCGTATTACCAGCAAACGCTATATATGACTCTAAAGCAATCATGAATCTCGTTACCGAATCAAATCCAATTGCTGAAATAGAAGTCCGCAAATTGGTGCCAAATGCTATCTTTAACATCGCTGTATCATCTAAAGATCAGGCATATATGAACGAGACCCTTCAAAAAATCTTCCAACTTGCTATTTTCGATCCATCAAATGAAGTTCGATGCTCAATCTTAAATATTCTTAAGAACAATCCATCCAAAGAACTTGCTACGCCAGAATCTATCAAATTCTTGCAATTGTTCTCAAACGATGACTCAACTTCAGTTAAAACACTCGTTTTCAAGACAATCGCAGAACTCGGCAAATTAAATCCATTATATGTATCAAATATCACGAGAAATTCGATTCTGGAGCACTTATATATTATCAAGCACGTCCCAGATATCAGGTTACGCGCAAGAACTATCAAGACACTGCCGTATCTCATTAAAGCAGCATCATATTCTGCACAAATTTACGCAGAGCCTTTCATGGACATTGCTATCGACATCTTGCAGCACCAACCTGAGAAAATCTTGTTGGAGAACTTCTTGGATAGGAACGGACAGACTAAGATTCTTATTGGCATCATTGATTCCATTGCTTTAATGGCTCCTGTTGCTCCAGAAGTTGTTTCTAAATATGCTTCAACATTAATTCCACTTCTCAGCTCAAAGTTAACACCAAGCCAGGATCGTATGCTTATCCTCGCTATCATGCATTTGTTCTTCGTTCTTCTTTCACCACCAGCTTCAACACTGCAGTACAGAGTCATGACGCCATATATCTTGCAGTGCTGCTCTCAGTTCTTGGCGCGCACACAGTCAAGAAAGTGCCGCATGGCTACGTTGCGTGTTATCGGCGCTATTGGTATATTGGAGGTCCACCAGCGTCCTCCACCAAAGAATATCCAGGCACCAAAGAACATGAACGAGAACCTTGCTCGTGAGTTCTTCACATTCTCTCGTGATATCGATAACACATTTGATGATACATTATTGATCAAACCAGATACTTGGGATCAGTGCTATTCGACATTTGTTGCAAACACATTGTTGCAATTACTCGATGACCCAACATTGTCTGACTTGTATCCAGATGCCTGCCACTGCTTGTGCCAGATATTGGGAAGCGTCAAGATGTACATGTTGTCGCAGTTTGATGCATTCTTCGACAAGCTTTTGAACATCTTGCAAAATGCCTCCGATGGGGAGTTTCAGCAGTACCTTCCTATATTGGCCGATATGATCAACATGTCCACCCTCAACTCTTCACCATTTGCTGAGAGAACTCTCAAGATATTGGTTTCCAGATACAATGACAAATACTTGATTCCAATCTTGGACATCATTGTAGCTTTCGTTACAGTCCTCAAAGATGGTTTTGCTCCACACGCTTCATTAATCATTTCATTGCTTGTCCACTCTTTGGAGTCCAACAAGGCGACAAATATTTTGGCGTCATCCAAGATTTTGTCCGCATTCTCCGAGATTGGTATCTATGCAAGCGATCTTATCTATCTCATTGTTCCACAGATTTCCGATGTTGTCATTTCTGACCACGTCTTAGCGCCAGTTCGTATATTGGCTCTTGGAACAATCGAGAAATTAACTTCCGCTGTTGACTTGTATTACTACTTGGGATCAATCATCAGAGCCGTCAATTATGGACTTGGCACAACAGATCCAGCAACGAAGGAGGCGACAATGAGATTGATTATGACGTTGCTGCAGTCTCAGGGCAAGAAGTTCCTTAAGAACTCAATGACATTGATCAACTTCATGAAGAAGAACGGACTTACGAACAAAGAACTTCTCAAGGCAATCGAGAAAGCTGAAACAATTGAGAACTTCACACCAATCATCAAAGCCCAGGCACCAGAGAAAGTGAAGAAGACGCAGAATCACTTTTTCTCTCAGGATTCAATCATTGCTCGTGCGATGACTCCTGCTTTAGGCCATGGCAGACATCTTGAAGAGTGGCTCCACTCATTCATCATCTCGTGCATCTCGAGCTCTCCAAACGATCAGATCAGAGTCTGCACAAACTTGGCAACAAACTATCATCCATTAGCTGTTTCTCTCTTCAAGATCGCTTTCTTCTCATGCTGGGACAAGATCTCAGAACAAGGGCGTGCAACGATTACGTCCAGCTTCCACGAGATTTTGCTGACAAGTGATAACCAAGACGATGTTGCATCAACAATCATGGACTTGATCTTCTTCATGAGTAAGTTCGAGAACAACATCAAGCTTCCTGTTAAAGATCTCACATTCTCTGCATTGAGATTCGGCTCCAATGCTTTCGCTCTATGCTTGCTGCAGGATGCGTTCAACGAGAAGAATGCTGATCCGGGATCTGTTGTTGTTCAGCTCATCGATACATATCTCAGCCTTGGCGATTATGATAACGCTCTTGGCGTTTGGAGAATCTATCAGTCGAAGGCTCCAAGGTTGGAAATCAACGATATCATGGCCAAGCTGAAGATGTGGGATCAAGTCCTGCCAAGATACAAGAACAAGTTTGATCAGTCCAAGGACACTCAGAGCTTGATTGGAATGGTAAGTTCACTCTCACACATCGGAGCATGGAGGGATCTGCTGAGCCTTGAGAAGGATTTCGACAACATGTCAAGATCTGTCAAGCGAGATCTCTCTCCGTACTTCGCCAACGCCGCCTTCGATCTCAGCCGCTGGGACATATTGGAAAACATGACCGAATACATGCCGGATGACAACATCAGGTCGATGCTCCTTGAAGCGCTCCAGAACATCCACAAAGGCAATTACGACATTGATCAGATCATCACAAACGCCTGGTCAACGCTCGCTTCTCGTCCAATCACGTTCTGGGCCGACAAGCAACAGATCCACAGAGAAACTATGCTTGCTGCGCAGCAGATTCTCGAAGTGTTGGAGATCAGAGATTGGGCACAGAACCCATCAATGAGGAACGATATCGAGCACGTCTGGAAGCAAAGAATGCAGACTGCTCCAAGAGACTTCGAATCATGGTTCAGAATCATCTCCAACAGGTTCAGAATCACTCAGAAACATGATGACATTTTACCAGTTCTCTTCGAGCTAAAGTCTGCTCGAGTTGGCACTCAAATGAACACAAACGTTTTCGAGTCATTCTTCCCAGATGTCGACTTCAAGCTTTCGCCGGATCTTGACAGATTCTGCTTAGTTATCAATCATTGGACAACGGGCGAAAAGCAGAAGGCATTGATGGAGATGAAGGCACTCACACAGTCCGTCACGATCCCATCGTTATCATCCCAATGCCACGCATTCTACGCCAGCTGGAGAATCGAGTGCGATGACTCTCCTGACGCTCTCTTGGATGCTTACGAGCACTTCAAGCGCGTTCCAGCAATCACTGCTTTGATCGACAAGAACTGCAAGGAAGACAAAGGATTCTGCACAAGACTTCAAAGGTTCTCAAGCTCAGCAGGTGGTTTGTACCTTCCACAGAGTGTCGTTAAGTCACTCGAGTACGAAGTTCAGGATATCAACTTCTTGAGAAAGTGGAGCAATGTCAATATCGAGCTGATAACAAAGGACCCGATGCGGACAAACAAGTATGTTATGAATGCAATCAACGCCCTTTCTCAGTGCTGCTCTATCTCTCCATCATTCACTGATGTTGTCCAAATCCTTTCGCTTTTCTTCGAACACGCTGAAGCAATAGAGGTCTTCGAGCAAACAAAGACAACAATCTCGCAAGTCGAGCAGACGCTTCTTCTTCAGGCATCATCACAAATTTTAGTCCAGCTCAACCATCCATCGAAGAATGTCGCCCAGTTCGTCCACGGTTTGTTACTTTCTCTCTTGGAGCAGCACTATCACGCAATGATCTTCTCATTGATCGTTAACAGGGACTCCAAGAATCAGAGCAGAGCCCAGGCGAGCCGCGAGCTCTATGACGAGTGGAGCAGCAAGCACGTCGAAGAGAGCACCGAAGTCATCGAGATAAGAAAGTGTCTCCTTCGCGCTGCTGTCACATGGTATGAAAAGTCCAATCAGAGAATCTCCGACGCATTTGATAACTATTCATTGAAGAGAATTGATCAAATGATCGCTTCTCTCCAGAAGATCATCTCCATGACAAAGAAGCCAAAGTGCCAGCTCCATGAGCAGTTCTTGAAACAGTACAGCCAGAAGCTTCAAAGCCTCGAGAGTCTCCTCAAGAAGTTCAATCCTTCCAACCAGACACATCTCAACGACATCTCAGCGTGGTGCAGAAGCATGCAAGATTCCATCCAGGAGGATATAAGGAAGATCAGAATCATCCAACTTTCTTCTCTTTCACAAATCGGTCAGAAGACGCACTTCAAGCTTGCAGTTCCAGGCACGTACAAACCAGGAAAGCCAATCATCCGCATCGAGTACTTCGTCGGCCAGTTCAACGTCTACATGAGCAAGCAGCAGCCAAAGGATGTTGTCGTTCGTGGAGAAGATGGCAACTTCTATCAGTACTTGGTCAAGGGTCACGAAGACTTAAGACTCGATGAGAGAGTTATGCAGTTCTTCCATCTCGTCAACTCATTCATAAAGAAGGAGACGATCTTCGGTGGTCAGATCATCTCAACAATGTCCGTTATTCCACTTTCCATCCAGCATGGCCTCGTTCAATGGGTCAGAGGCACAGACACACTTAGAGGCATCGTCGAGAACTACAGAAGGCTGTATGAGACAGATCCGATGATCGAATACACTCTTGTCGATCAGTTGTCTCACGAGGCATACGACTACATGCTTCCTATCCAGAAGCAACAAGTCATCGACAAAGTCTGCTCACTCACGCCAGACACAGACATCGCTCAGCTCTTCCAGCTCAAGGCGGAGTCTGCGGGCGAATGGTTGAAGAAGACCAGAACATTCGCTATGACCGCCGCTATAACATCGATTGTAGGATATATCATCGGCCTTGGCGATCGCCATCCATCCAATTTGCTCATCGACAGAATGACCGGCAAGATCGTCCACATCGACTTCGGCGATTCCTTCGAGAAAGCGGCGAAGAGGAAATTCCTTCCAGAAGTCGTTCCTTTCAGGCTGACAAGAATGATGGTTAAGGCAATGGGCTGCGCAGGCGTGTCTGGTGCTTTCAGGACGACATTCATCAACCTTGCTCAGTTGCTGAGAGACAACAGAAGGGCTCTCGTTATGGTTCTCGCCATATTCGTGCACGAGCCACTTGTCGAATCAGAAGGAGAAGAGCTTTCATCTTCACATGAAGTCGAAATTGCTCTAATGCTCGACGTCTCACAGCAAGGTTCGTCAATCATCGATAGAGGAAGACTCATCCTTGCTGAGAACTCCTCTGCACAGTCAAGTATCGAGATGAGGAACAGAGTCAACCAGAAACTATCTGGAATGGACTTCGACAACGAGCAGCCACTTACTGTCGAACAACAGGCCGATCTTCTCATTATGATGGCAACAAACAGATATCAGCTCGCAAAGATGTACAGTGGCTGGTGCCCATTCTGGTAATCACAATAATATGAATTTTTGTTATAATTAAAATTTATGTAGTTTTATTCAGGCTAGTTTTCAAAAGATTTCGCTGTTATGATATAACACACTCCCAAAAATTTTTCATGAATTTAATTCTTGAATTCAAATTTGAATCAGCCGTTTCTATTTTTTTGCAATTTTTTTTCTCTCAATTATTCATAAAAAGAGGAATCGTCATTGAAATCCATATATATTCAGGTTGTTTAGTATAATTTACGTAATTTTTTTCTTATATTTTCTATTTCAATTTTCACTTTTCAAATGGACTTTAATGCTTTAGTGGGTTCTATTGCAGAAGTCACCGAAAATTCTCTTTCATGGGAATAACTACAGTACACACAGTTTTCGAAAGGGCGCTGCTCACGAGGCAGCTCTTATGAATATTCCAGATTTTACAATAAAGTCTATGGGCAGGTGGAAAACTGATTTTTTTACTCGTTACACTGCCATTGACATGCGTCAGGCTTCGATAGCCATTACCCCCATAATTTAATAAACAACCCCTTTTTTATTAAAAAATTGAGAGAAAAATTTGCAAAAAATAGAAAAGAGGCGGTTAAATTCAAATTTGAATGATACAAGAATTTTTTTGATATTTGAGAACTTCCTCAAAAATTTATGCCCTTGTTTCAGCAGAGCAGTCTGTCATTAATTTTCAGGATTCGTCATCTTTTTTCCAGATTTACCACTTTATCTAAAAAGCTGACTCTATTTTCCATGCAAAAAAAATCTTGAAATCATATAACACATTTTTTTGTCTTCCCAATACCAAAAATATGTATCTACAGTCTATGGAAAATTGATAATATGGAACAAAATGATATGTTATCTAATCCATGATCGAATTTCCCGAAGAAAAATTTTTTGATCAGTAAATATACTCCTTACCATAATGCAAACCATTTTATCATGAAAAACGATCAGCCAAACGATGAATTATGATTTTTTATCACAACTTTTTTTCAATGGGATAAATACTATTGAAATTTTTGTTAACACATATGAAATTAGCAGCACATGATGAACTTTACAATTATTAAAGATTTTTTTGAAAACGAAGGAAAAGAAAATTTGATTATGAACAACGAGCAATGATAAAGTCATGGGAAATGAATCTATTCAATGTGATTGAGAAAGCAGCGGGCGAGAAAAGATAATTCAGTCAGCTCAGCGAAAAAATCACGGAGGATAACTGATGCATCGTTTTTGAGTCATCACTTCATTTCTCATCACATGGGTCGTTTCACACTTCCTCGTGACTTATATCATGGTGTCGATGCTCTCGCCAACCTCAAGGGCAAGAAGGCAATGGTTGTTTGCGGTGGCCACGCAATGAAGGCATGCGGCTTCCTCGACAAGACAGTTAACTACCTCAAGGAGGCACACATGGAGGTCGAAGGCGTCGAACCAGATCCATCAGTTAACACAGTCATGCGTGGTGCTGA
Source organism: Trichomonas tenax (assembly GCA_023091735.1). Classification (NCBI taxonomy): domain Eukaryota; phylum Parabasalia; order Trichomonadida; family Trichomonadidae; genus Trichomonas; species Trichomonas tenax. The sequence goes on along the minus strand of JALKBU010001163.1, from coordinate 6,524 downwards.
AGCTATGCGCAAGTTCCAGCCAGACTGGATCGTTGCCATCGGTGGCGGTTCACCAATCGATGCTGCTAAGGCTATGTGGGCTTTCTATGAGCACCCAGAAGTTACTTTCGATTCCCTCTGCATCCCATTCAACTTCCCACACCTCCGCACAAAGGTTCACTTCTGCGCCATCCCATCAACATCCGGCACAGATACAGAAGTTACAGCTTTCTCTGTCATCACAGACTACAAGAAGGGCATCAAATTTCCACTCGCTGACTTCGAGATCACACCAGATGTTGCTATCGTTGATCCAACTTTAGCCGAGACAATACCACCAAAGCTTGTTTCATTCACATGCATGAACGCTCTCACACACACTATCGAGGATTATGTTTCCACATTACACTGCGACTACACAGACGCTCTCGCTCTCCACGCCATCAAAATGATCTTCGAGAACCTCAGGAACTCATACGACGGCAACATGCAGTCCCGTGCTTCAATGCACAACGCTCAGTGCCTTGCTGGTATGGCCTTCTCCAACGCCCTCCTCGGCATTGTCCACTCAATGACCCACAAGACAGGTGCTGCTTACATAGGTGGCCACATCATCCACGGATGCGCTAACGCTATGTACCTTCCAAAGGTCATCAAGTACAACACTAAGAACGAAAAGGCTCTCCACAGATATGCTTTCATCGCCAAATTCCCCGGCCTCTAGGGCAAGGATGACCACGAACTGACAGAGAAGCTCATCCAGAAGATCAGAGCTCTCAATGTTTCAATGAACGTTCCACTCTGCATCAAGAACGATGAAGGTGGCATCATCGACGAGAAGGAGTACATGTCTAAGCTCCACAATGTAGCTAAGAATGCCATTGCTGATGCTTGCACGGATTCTAACCCACTCCAGCCAACACAGGAGGAAATGGAGAAGCTCCTAGTCGCTGTTTACTATGACAAGGAAATCGATTTCTAAAATAATTTAAAAACTAATTCTTTTCATAAATCCTGATTGCGTATTTCCAATCACATCCTCTATCATAACATGAAATACATGGATTTGTCTATATAATCAAAAGCAAATGAGATTCGTCACTTGCAATTCAATCATTATCGAACACGATCAATTTTCAAATGATGATTATATCAGAAGTACATCGTGACATTTGTTTTCAATGAACATCAGTGAATCTCTTGTTTGATTTTCCGAAAATTATAGAATGCAGTAATTATGCCTATAAGTTACATTATTAACTTCACATTCGATATTTATATGTGATTTTCTCTTCATTCGGAATTAACCATCGTGTCGAGATCTTGAAAATGAAGATGTATAATATTTGTCATGTAAATAATTTTTTTGTCGAATAAAATTGTAAATGACGTGTAAATAATCATTTATGACATGTAAAATACAAATCTTTAGTAAAAATTTCGCGGAAATTACCAAATATTACAGTAAAGGAGAATGTATAGATCACAAATCTTAAGAAAACCAAAATCTCAAAAGAACGATATTTCTTGCATTTACAAAATTTTGAACAAAGCTACAGAAGTTTTTCAATGTGAATGATTTTTTTACGCTATGGAAACATCTATACATGCCAGAGAACGTTATAAATCAACAATATACAACTGGTGTCCCCCCCATTATTTCAAAAATTTCTATGGCGTACCAAGTTAAAGTTCAGCGCTTTGTTCTCCGCGGCATCTTCGTGTCCATAGTCGCCCTCCTCACTTTCGGCGCTTTCGCCGCACTCGCTTATGCAACAGTCGTTTTATTCATTATCGATACAAAAAACTTTTCGTCAAACATCTTCTTTTTTGGGTTGATTATCGCGGTTGTGTTGACCATTATCACTCTCCTCAATCTTTACGTCACTTGGTCAAACAAATACTGTTTATCGGTCTTAAATTTCATTTTATCGCTCATTTCATTCTTCGTTGCTGTCTTTTACATAGTCATTTTCTTAACCCCACTCATCTTTGTTGTTTATAAAGCGATCGAAGCATTTTACAACAATCCATCAACAACATCGTTGTATGCGCGTTTTGAGAAAGTTTTAGAGTGCAAAGGATACACGCTAACTGATGATATGCCTCCAGACACTTTCGTTTGCAAACAAGCCGTCAAAAAATTCTTTGATATGTATTCTGCGTATGAATACACAGCTTTCATTTGTTTCGTGATTTTGACGATCATTGCTCTCTTTTTGTCGTTGAATGCTATGCTCGTTCTCAAAGTTGCTTCTCGTGTTGAAGCAATGTCTGAATCTCTTGAACTCACACAGGAAGACACTCACGAGCAGCAGGATCCGGAGAATGTTAAGGATAGCGATGTTCCTCCAGCAGAAAAGAAGAAAGAAGAGAAGCAGAAGACTGCATGCAAAGAAGAAACTCCAGTAAATGAAGAAAAGAAGACAGAAAAATCACAAAAGAAGGAGGAAAAGCCACAAAAGAAACAAGGAAAACCTGCAAAGCAAGTCAAGATAGAGGAGAAACCCTCAAAGAAGGATGTATCAGCAAGACCAGATCCTTCTGCATCAGAAGATGAAGAATCCGAACAAAACCAGAAGAAGACGAAGAAGAGGAAATCCAGCAAAGCTATCGTAAGCCAAAAGGTTGAGGAAGAGAATCCTCAGAAGCAAGAAGAGGACGAAGAAGAAAAGAAGCCAAAGCCGAAGTCAAAGAAAGTTGTTGCTGTTGTTAGTGATCCTGATGATAATGAAGAGAGCAGCATAATAATTCCTCCTAAGCCAGTGAAGAAGGCACCGAAGAAGGCCCCTTCAGACGATGAATATTATTCCGAAGAAGAAGTTAAACCAAAGAAATCCAAAAAAGCAGCAAAGAAAAAAACCAAAGTTCAATATGTCTCTGATGAAGAATATGATGAATAATTTCTATTTGTACGTCCTAATTTTGTTTGATTTTGATTTAAATATATGTTTTAGCAATAAGATTTTTCAAATCAAATTCTGTTTATCATTTTCCAGCTCTAAGATTTCTACATCACATGCACAACAAAGTGGACCTATTTCTCAGAGAATTTATCGAAATAAAGAAGTGACTTCTTCAAAACATGACAAAAGAAGTCAATTTTGGGTATTTTGGGTATTTTCCATTTCCGTAAGTTCTGGCCGAAAGGAATATGTTTTATAGCTGCCATTATTGTTGCTGCTGAATTTCTGATAGTCAATACTACTTCAAACATGAATCTTCCAAAAATATCGAACAAAAGTTTTTCGAATATTACTATTTTAAAGCATCCGAAGGTAATAGCAACACTAGATGTGCCTTTCGAAAAGAACTATCAGAGGGTGTGGTTAATAATGAACTTAATGACAACTTTTTCTCCAGTTTTCTTGAACAACGCTTCTAAAATCCCTTCAATGCCTTTATTTACACAGGTAAGCATCATCACACTCCATGATGTCATTTGTCGAACAGATGTCTCTTTCTATTACAACGACACGATTTTCATTTTCGACACAGAGTGCAAACCTCGATTATGTAATTATTCATCTCCGAGTGAACTCGAAGTCCAATACGATACATACGATAGTGTCATCTGTATTGGTCATCAACACAGCTCCGATTTTGGACATTTCATTTGTGAAGTTCTTCCATGCTTCTTCATATTACCACGAAATCTTTTGAAACACAGTTACATTGCTTTACCCAAGATCACACAGTTTGTTGTTGATGGATTTAATCTTCTTAATATCAGTAAACACCATATCATCAGTGGTGAAAATCTTTATTTCTTTGCTAAGAACTTCACAACAGTTTATTCTCCTCACTGCGGATACATCGACCAATCTCTCGTTCTCAACTTCCGCAGCAAAGTTGTTCAACTTCTCTCACTTGACAAAGCTTCACCATTCCGCCATGTTCTATTCAATCGGAAGAAATCATTCTCGAGATACATTTCTAACTTTGAGGAAATTTTCAAAACAGCGGAACTTCATCATCCCAACATCACATTCGAAGTTGGCGTTTATCACGAACGTTTATCAGATCAATTCAAATACTTTAATGAAATGAAACTATTGGTATCCGTTCATGCATCACTATTGTCTAACATGATATTCATGCAAGAATCAACGATAGTTGTAGAAATCCAAATGGAATATATTTTTAACATCTTTTGCAATGTAGGAGTAGTTACAGGAAAGAAAATGATATTCGTTCGTGACAAATCAATCAAATATCGATGCAATATAGACAACATTGCGAATGTTACAGAAATTATTTCAGGCATTGACTATGCAATCTCTAATCTTTATGTGAAAAATACATTTCAACAGACATTCACTGATGACGAATAAATTCGCGAGAAATATATTTTTTGTTTGTTATTAATAAATCGGTAAAAATTATGAACAAGAAAGAGATTTAATACATTACATTATAATTATTCTAACACATTTTGATTAAAGAATTTCTTCAGGAAAGAGAACGCGCTGAGTGTTGGCTGATCGAATTTAGTAAGTTTCCAATCACCAACATTGATCTTCTCTCCAAGTTCGGAAAAGTCATCTTCATACAAAAAGCATTTCGAAACATGGAAAGTTTGCTGAATATTGAAAGTCTTCATGAATAATATAACATCATTTGGCATTGGACTGAAGTCGTCCGGTTGCTGATTTGTGAGTATCTTGAGAATGATGTCTTTCTTAAGATGCGGGCATATCTCCTTGCTGGCATTTGGATCAGCGCAAAGAATTTGCGACATCATAATCACAGCAGCTGCCTCTCTAAACAGAACAAAGTTAAATCCGCGTTCGCTGAGAACAGTGTTTGTAGAATTCCACTGTACAGCAGCTGTAAATGTGCACACCTGTGGTGTTGTTGAGATGTACTTAACGACTTGGTCATCGAAGCATCTAATAATATATGAAAGTAAGAATGATTTGATTGGGTCTGATCCGTAAAGTTTTTCTTCGATTTTTGACGAGAGATTCATCAATTCGTTCGTAACTTTCGTTGGGTCGAGATCTATTGATACTAAGTCATCGATTAGCGGTTCAAAATCTTTGAGATATGGATCAACAATTTTTGTCATGAGTTTAGACAAATGTTCTTTCATTGCTGATACTACTTGGTCAACTCTAGATTGTATAGCGTTCTGTGTCGATTTAATAAGCAACATCAAGTATAATGTGATAATAAAGTGATCGTTGTGCGTAGCATTGAGTATAATGTCCGAATCTTTGTATTTATTCATGAATTCGACGAACAAATCATTGAATTGCGTATCAGATATTGTTGAATCTTTCGAGATTATCTGTGTATGAACGAATGCTGTATAAATGACGATTGAAGGACGTGGATATTCGTCATATGTGAGAGGGGATTTACCCCAATTTGTGTTTAAGAGAGACTTGAGAAGTTTTGCTGAATCTTCTGGTTTTTCGGCCTTTGGCGCTGGTAAGAAGCTGTTTAAATCGCTTGATTCGGTCTTTTCTTTCTCCTGAGCTGGCGGTGTCGAAGGTTTTGGCGCTTCAAATAAATTATTTTGGCTTGAAGATTGAATTCTGTGATGAGATTGGTGCGTGTCAGGAAGCGGTATTTTGTGTTCTTGGTTCTTCTGATGAGATCTTGCCGAAGGAATGGCTCCAAACTGACTTAATGTTGATTCTTGTTTGAACTGTTTCCTCATATCGAAAAATGATTGTATTCTTTCCTGATCATCCTGGTCCTTGACTTCTGATATATCCCAGTGCTCGGATTTTTCATCGTTATATCCAATTTCGCTTGTAGAAGTCAAATCGACCTCGATTGCGTCCTTTCCCGCCTGACTGACTTCCTGCTGTACGTTGAATGTTATTATCAGCTGCGACTCTTTGCTGTGTGGGCTTCTGAGTGGTATCGTTTCTGTTATTGGAGGGTGTTGGTATCCTCTGGCGACATCAATCTCGCATTCACCGAAAATTTTCTTGTCTTTTCCATTTTTGAGTCTAAAAGCTTGGAAATTAATGAATTTTGGTTTTATTGAGCCGTCTTTTTTATGCACGAACAATGTTACTTTGCACATAAAACGATTTTCGAAGAATATCGACAATGATTCGGTGATAATTGAGCGCTCGGTCATTCCATTGAAACTTCCTCTCTTCCATTTGATGAAAAACTCGTCTGGATACTCCTCAGGAACACGTATTTCGTGTATTGTAAACGTTACTGTTGCTGACTTTTTAACATATCCAGAGCGAAACATTGAAAAAAATTAAAAAGATAATTGTTTTTTCATTGTAAACAAAAATCTCCCCCTAAATTTTTTATTTAAAAAATGGTCAACAAATCAAACCTTGTTTTTACTATAATTCTATAATCCTCTGCATTAAAGATCTGGTTCGTGATCCAAAAACTTGAAATATTATTAAGAATCTCTCAAAAGCAGATGAGTTTTCAGAAGTGGGACTGGGACAAAATAGAACAACGTGCTTTTCTGACATGTAACTTATTTTTGACATGTAAAGTCAGGATGTCAAAATAAAGTAAAGTTACGTGTTTGGGCGGGAAAAATGGAAAAGTGTCAA
>JALKBU010001162.1:0-15591 GCA_023091735.1 Trichomonas tenax | reverse complement strand
AGCGTATAAGAGGCATTTGAATCAACAACACACATAAAAATATCATATGCTGCATAGTAGCGCATACATTTATGCTGGAAATCGTATATTTTTGGACGATTTGTAATGCAATCAATGATTTGATAGACATATAGACTGTGCCACTTATACCACTGGATAGACAACTATCAATAAGTACATGAAAGTACTTTCATATCGAAAAAATATTGATCAGATAAAAAGTTATGAAGGTCGCGGGACTACACCACAGAAGGAAAAATTTTGTCCAATTTTTTTTGATTTGTATCATAAACGAAAAAGATATTTTAATTTAATGTTAATTAACTAATAAAATGCATGCTATTATATACATATTCATTATAAAATCAATTATTAAATGATCGTATGTTGCAATAATCGAATTTTAAGTTATCCTGAAGAATCGAATAAAAGTGGAGTTAAATAATAAGTTAAAACTCAGAATTTTCTTATGCATGAATTGTATATTGTTGGGCATTGGATGAAAGAGGAACTGAAGAGAGCAAATATGTGAGCAATGCGATTGGATTCAAATTGAAAGCTGTTGATTGCGAAAACATTGACGAGCAATGTATAAAAATCTTCATTAAAATGTTAGAATTTGAATTGCAATTTTAAAACTCAATGTTTAGTAGGCACATGCAAAAGTGCTTTGCAAGATTAAAATTAAGATAAAATTGGAACAATTAAATAAACCAAATAGTTGATCTTTCTTATACATGAATTGTATATTGTTGGGCATTGGATGAAAGAGGAACTGAAGAGAGCAAATGTGTGGACAATGCGATTGGATTCAAATTGGAAGCTGTCGATCGCAAAAACATTGAATGAGTGGATTCCGTATGTCAGTCCGAGAAGACTTTGATTGACACTGAAACTGTGGAAGTTCGTGTCAGTGAGATCGAGACACTGATGTCTGATTGCTGTCCTGTTGTCGATCGATGACATGATGCACACGTTCTGATCTGGATCTGTATCACGGACAGATGCGTTTAGCGATATCCTGTTTGATACATCGTAATAATAAGGCAACATATCATTCGTTGCTATATCTGGAGACCTGTTCGTCACAATCGTGAATGAGTATGTCAATATACTTGAATTTATTTTGTAACTATCAGTCGCGAATATCTCTATTGTATGCTGTGAACCAATTTCATAATTTGGAAGATTAAAAATGATTTGATTCCTTTTCAGTTGATAGAAACTAACAATACGTTGTTCATAGAATCCATATGACTTTTCATTAACATAGAGATCAACATATTCGTCATCAATTGCTCCGATATCTAAATAGACTGTGTCATTGGAAACATAGAACTTTTTTGGTTCACTGAAAACGCGAAGTTCTGGAGTTTTAGTGACAAGAATAGAATATGTGAATTCTTGCTTCTGATTGTTTTTGTTTAATGTTTCGTATTTGATGTTGTATGTTCCTCCTTTGCAATCAAGATAGAAGATGTCATTGAAATCATAGTCAGAACCAGTGTCCTGTCTGTCTGTGAACACATCTTTGATTGTGTTGTTGAAGGTTCTTCGAACAGTTGCAACTTCTCCTTCTCCGAGTGTCAAAAGTCTCAAATGTATTGAAATCGTTGAATTCGTTTCATAATAAGATTCGAGTGGATCTCTTAATTGAATTGAATATCCAAATGATGTTATTCTCACTGCACCATGTCCCTGATTCCCTGTTGTTTGTTGATTGAGAGAGAATCTCGAAGGCACTAATTTGTTTCCAGAAATTGTTGAACAGCTTATTAGTGATGGCAAAAAGTAAGAACTTCCACCTCCACCTGTTGCAGCATAATCTAAACCAGCTGCACCTCCATAATAACCACTTCCGCCTCCACTTCCATAACCCGCCCATATAGAACTTCCTCCATAATATTTTCCTCCATTCCAATTTGAGCTGTGTGAATTTGTTCCACCTGAAGTTTGTGTTCCACCAGTTCCACTTGGAGATGAAGAGGAAGGATCAGGAGTCTTCTTTCCATCTCCACCATTTTCACCACCTCCATAACCTCCAGGATTTACAGTTGTTGAATATACAGCTGATCCAGCACCAGCACCAGCAAAAATAATTCCACTCTCATTCGAAGGTTGGTCAATAGAAACAAAACTCATTCCTCCTCCTGAAGCAGAGACCCATTGTTCAGATGTGCATCCAGCACCTCCTCCACCATATGTAGTACGTGAGCATTCACGATTGGGAGCTTGAATTCCACCTTCGCCCGGAAAAATGTACAAAATTGAATCTTTCGGATTTTCAAGGATTCCTGTGACATATCCTCCACGACCACCTTCTGAAAAAGTAGAAGAATATGTCGTATTACCTCCTTGAGCACCCCATGCCTCAATCTTATATTTACCAGGCCGAATACTCAAATTATACGGCTTACACGATGTTGGATTTGAACAACTGTATTCGAATAGATAAACACCAGGAGAAACAACTGTCGTTTATCAGCCCAAACATTTTTAAATCAGCTTTAAAATTTTTCGAACGATACAATGACGGTTTAGTCTATTTTTTAAGATTAAAAATGAATTAATGGGTCGCAAATCTTTTGTTAACTGTTTATACGATCGCATCCATAGCAGCTCTGATGACAATTAATGCATTTCACATCTCAATGATGAAATTATCTTTAAGGTGCAACTAACATGAGATGTAAACTATTCGAAATTGGGTTGAAAAACCGCATTACATTTTCAACTATGTTCACTCGAAAAGTCATAATACTAATAAATAGCTATTGCCATTACCGTTAAGTTTTTTAAAATACCATGCATTCATAATGACTTTTAAAATCATTATCAACAGCTGTTACTTTTCATGTTAGTCACCCCTTAATTATATTTTAATAATTGCATCAAAACGGAATGATAAAATTTAATGATTTAGTATAATCCAACAATATGGAGATATTATTTTATTCATTTAAACCCAAAAGAGAGAAATCAAATGTAGCATTATGTTCTTCTTTCTATTGGTTACATGGTAATTTATGGATGGACAACGAAGGAAATTTGCGCAAACAATAAAAAAAGAATGTATAATCCGATTTGATTCAGATTGATAAGCATCTACAGCATAAACGCTGAACCAATGAATTCCATAAGATAGTCCTATAAGACTTTGGTTGACTTGAAAGCTATGAAAACTTGTATTGGCAAGTTTAAAACACGTATGTTTGACTGCAATTCTATTGTCAAGAGACGACATGATGCAAACATTTGATTCTGGATCTGAATCCTTAACAGAAGCATTCAGGAAGATTGTGCTTGTTACATTGTAGTAATAAGGAAGCATATCATTCGTGGCCACATCCAGAGATCGATTTGAAACAATTGTGAAATTATAAACTAAAATTGATGAATTAATACTATAACTGTCTGTTGCATACACTTCTATAGAATGATTTGAACCCATTTCATAATTCGATAAATTAAACACAATTTTTGTTCGTTTCAATTCGTACAAACTTAACTGCCTTTTTTCATAAAATATAGGGGTGCAGGTTTTCAGTAAAAATTGACAATAAGGTATTTTTGTAGAGTGTCAAATAGGTGGCACTGCAAGCTGAAATTGCCTGAAATTTCGATGGGTGGCAACGTTGCAAGCCAAAGAATTCGTGAACAATTCATTGGGTGATTCCACTTGAGAATCACAATTTATACATTACGTGTCATATTCTGACGTGTAAAATATATAATCTGACATGTAAAGCTATCACCTTTTCTAGAAAAGTGGATCACTCTAAAATATAGTTGAGTTTTCTTTGATGAATATCTGCGTATTCATCATCTATCAACCCTATATCTATATACGCAGTATCTTCAGGTATGTAGTATTTTTTGGGTTCACTAAATATCAAATTTGACATTAACATGAATTCAATTAACTTAGATCAGATTGTGATTCATTCAATGAAATACAATCAATATTACGATATAAAAGCATTACTCAAGTTCTACAGTGAATCAACGTCGAGAAGATTGTTTGAAAAACTATATTATGATCACGATTACGCTTTGGTTAAACAAATTATTGTAACATTAATTTTGGATAAAGTGAACTTTAGCAGTTACAACCTCGATTGGTATTTCCATCAATCACTGAATCGATCAGATTATCTCTATGCATCGAAAATTATTTCATTATATGATGAACCTTATCCAAAGAAGATTTTCAAGCAGAAGAACTATCATTTGGATAATGCTAAACTGTTCAAGCTTTTTATCGTATCTAGAATTCAAAACACAAATCTTGTAAATGATGAGAAAACATTTGTTGAGAAATTCTTCAAAAATTTCATGAATGATTATGTTGAAGAAATTTTTGCAGATGCAGTCAAAGCGCTAAATTACGATCGCGTTTACAGTTTCATTATGGATCCATTATCCCCAAATATTGATTTTAAGAAATATAATTTAGAACGGTTTCTGATTGAATCAATTTCAAGAAAAAATAATCTTTTCACAAATAAGTTGATTTCATTTGGTAACAAAATTCAATCATTTTGGATATATCAATATTGCCAAACTTCTGACCAATTGTTCAATTTCAAGTCTTTTATCGATTCAGACTCATTCAACTACAATGCGTTTCTTTTCTATCTTGAACACGATATTGAAAATGCAAAAATTTTTGCATTGAAACTCAACAAAAAAGATTTAAAGATTTATCCGGATGTAAGTTCAGATCTTGAAATAACACCATTTCTATACAGTCATATCAAAGATAAATGAGTTTCCGCATTCTTATACAAATCCAATCAATTCAGCACTAAATATTCCTGCAAAAATTGGCCGAAATGTAATTCTCAAGCAAAAAGTCTCAATCTTCAAAATGCAGAAAACGACGCAAAAAGCTATTTAGAATACGATCCTGACATTTAATGCGATTTTTTTATTAATTTATTGATGATTAAAAGAAAAGTTTTTTGATTCTTTTTATAGTTTCAAATCATTAGGAAAGTAATTTTATAATTTAAAGAGAAAATCCGCATTGATTTAACTCAAAGTCAATGTTCGTGTCTATATCAAAAACATTGAATGAATTTGCAATTTTTAAAAAAAAATTGAATTTTTTGACTACAAATTTGACAGTTTTAAACAGAGAAATTAATTGACCTTGGAGTGAGGGTTCATGGAGTTATTGATTATGCTTCATATTTAGGTGTTCCTGAAAAGTTTTTAGATCCTGAAGAGTATCACAAAGTTTGTTTTCTATATTACGTTGGAAAAAATAGCGAACAGGCAGCTGAACATGCTCTAAAAATATCCTCTGTTGATTGGAAATCCATATTCTATTAGATAAGCCACCAAGAGACAAACCACTGATCACTGCATTCGCATACTGCATCTATAAAGGTGATTTTGAAGCTGCTGCAGTTTTATACAAAGCAAATCATTACAAATATGTCCATAATTGTTTTGAGAAAATTTGTGGATACTTATCAGATTATGATCAGAAATCAATAATCAAAAAGATGGAGGAATACATCAACGAAAGAAAGGATCTCTAAAACACCTATTTCTTAAACTTTGATATATTTGAACAATATATCACTATTTCTTTATGTTGTAAACATATTCTTTCTTTATATATGTTATATCCAATATAGAATATATTGAATACTGTAAGTAATATCAATTTGTAAAAATATTTTTGTTTTTGATCTGTGTTTAGCGATAAATAGTTTTATTTCGTTATGTATGTGCATATTTGATATATAAAAATACTGAATATAATGATTTATTAAAATGAGATTTTATATAACAGAGAAAACAATCTAATATACGTTGTATTTTATTAATTGAATAAAACAGTCGGAGATTTATCTGTTGTTCAAATCTATCTGTATTCTCTGTTATAATTTGGTGGAGACGGGTAATTTGAATAACGATAATCAGTTGAAGGCGGCAGCATCTGATGGTATTCATCTATATCCGATCTAGGCGGCCTTTCATCTCTCTTGTAAGAATCATATCTATCATAATACTGCATTCTCGGTTCATCCTTGTAACCCTGATCGCGTGGGCTCCTTTCGTAGTTATCTGGCCTTCCATAACGTGGATATTGATCATATCTGTCTACTGGTTCATATCTTCGATCGATTGTTGCAGATTTTGGTGGATAAGGATGGTTATAGCTGTCATAAGGATCATCAGGGTACTTTCTTGGCGAATAATCAGGATTATACGTTGGATAATCTTGGCTTGGGCGCGGTTTCTCGTATCTCCGGGGCTCTCCTCGCGGCTGGTCATAATAACTGTCGTTTGGTTCGGAAGTATAATGTTCTCTTAAATGTAAGTCCCTGTTTCTTTGCAGTGGATAATGATCATATTTAGATTTTGGCTCCTGGAATCGCGGTGCATCACGTTTTTTGTCTTGATCTGTTGTCTTTCTCACGGCAATCGAAACTTTTAATGTTCTATTTCCAAATATCGTTTGATTTAATCCCTCGACGGCCTTTTTGGCGATCTCTTCGGTCTCCATTATGACGAACATCACCCCACCGAATTGGTGAGAGTTTACTCTGTTTAACGATTTTATCTCGCAAACCCGACCGTAAACCATGAACAATTCCTTGATCTCTGACTCCGTCGTACTGAAAGGGAGATTCCCAACGTAAACAGTTCGACTGTCTACTGACGCCGAATCCTGTTTCTCGGTCATTTCAGATTTTTTATGTTTATTTTTTGGGACATCGTCAATTCCAACCATTTTATATATATTTGATTACATTTTTGGGTGTTTTGTATGGATATAATCATAAAATTTAAAAATATTGACTCAATAAAATATTTTTTTAGAATATTGAAGGGAAATATACATTTCGATGTTGGGCATTCAATATAACTCATGCTTTGTAGTTTATTGGTAAAGCTTATTTATGCTATAATGAAATATTTTATTCTTCTGATAAAATATTGTTTAATAAAAAGCCGTGAAATGCTGCAGCAATTGATTAACTATAAAGGGAGCAAATGGATTTTATAAATTAAATTTTAGTTTGAATAATATTAAATTATTCATCATAATATAATTGAATAAATATTAAAAAAGAAGATAATTGTTGTATAAACTCAGGAATTATCCGATTATTTACTTAGCCTGTGGGACGCAAGCCATTGTAGCCTCACCACACTGGTTGTTCTTGTCCTTGACCATGCGGATGTAGCCCTTCTCACCCCATCCTTGGCCCCAGGAGTTGCGGACAATCCAGTAGTTCTTTGTGCCCTCTGTGCCGTAGCCAACGCAGCCAACACCATGATCGAGGTTTGTAGCAGAGCAGCGGGATTCATCATAGATACCACCGGAGTAGAGCTGGAATGACCACTGAGAAGCATCGATAGCGATACAAGCTGGGCCTATTGTGGAAACCTTAGCAGCAAGATCCTTCTCAGAGCCCTCTTCAATGTTGACGTAGGACTTGATCATGGAGCCAGCCTTAGCAGCAGAGAACTTGCAGGAGCCATCACGAGCTGTGTATGGGTAGTCAGCAAGGTAGGAGAACTTGCCACCCTGGTGAGCAATAACGTAGTCATAAGAAGCATCCATAAGACCACCATTGCAGCCATAGCAGCTTGTAACGCAATCGACGAGGTTCTGCTCGGAAAGCTTCTCGAGCTTGCCGTTAGCAATAGCGTAGACTGACTCCTGAGCCTGGATGGCAGAGAAAGCCCAGCAAGAGCCACACTGGCCCTGGTCCTGGATTGGGTTGACAACACCCTTATCACGCCAGTCGACAGCATCGTTAGCAACGGCGTTGGAAACTGTAGCCTTGCGCTGGGCAGAGTTCATGCGGAAACCAAGGAGGGAGCGGTATTCAGCTGGTGTAAGGTGAGCGAGCTTGTTGAGAGCAACTGTGAAACCAAGGTTAGCAGAGTTGTGCTCCTGGACAAGGCGCTTGTTGGAGAGCCAGATGCCGAGGCGTGTCTGGTACTCTTCGCCTGTGAACATGTTGCCTGTCTCACGCATCCAGCCAAGGAAGGCCTTCTGCTCGTGTTGATGAACGAACATTAGCAGTGAATGAAGTCATCACTTTTCCCTTCAATTCATTTCTGAGCAGCAGGTAAATTTTCTGTACTTGACATCACTTTTGTTGTCACATTTCGGTAAAACTCAGATAATTTTTTCGCCTCAATTTCTCAGATTTTGCTCTACAGTTTTAACCCCACATAAGTGAATTAAAATGTCAGAATTGGAAAAATATGGAACATGGATTCCTTGCAATCTGTTGATCAAAACTAACTTCATATCAAAATAAGAAATCCGCTATTTGGTCGGAAGGAAATAACTAGAAATTTGTGTTCTATATCATGTGGAGATCATAATATGAAAGTATTGAAAAGAAAAGGTTTGTTACATCAAACTTTTTTGTAACGAGAACTATAACAACATTTACCTGAACTTCTTTTTAAAGCATTGATGTGATTTAGCCTTATTGTTGTAGATTTCTGTTATTGACTATTTTATTAATTCGAAATTAAGTTTTGACGCTTTGTGTGTGATAATACCATTATGTAGATATTCGAATCCTTAATTATGTGACTGTCCTTTTCATTATATAATTTTTTCCTAAAAACTCGTTTTTAAGCTTCATGGTTTCGTCAGTGAATTATGATAGCTATGTACTTCTTATTCACAAAATATTATACCATACCTTTATGCAATTTTTTGATTTCAACATCAGATCGTTTTAATACGCTCTCCTTTGAACGCATAAATAAACACAATGAATATAGTTTATTAATTATATTTTTGATGAAAAATATATTAAGCTTTATAAAACCTAATATTTCAACATGAGATTATTTTGCCTCAGATCAATTAACCAGTAATATTTATTTGTGCTCATTTAGAAATATTTGATAAAAATCGTTTTCATCGATGTTCACTTTGCTATTTTACTATACTCCTTTAACATATGCTATTGCTAAGTCAACTATTTGCAACGAAAAAATATATTTTGATCGCAGAACTATTATAATATATTCACAACATGACTTCAATATTTCGCTTTTGATTATAATTTATCTTATATTTTTAAGCATGAAAATGGTCGGGCTTGTGGGTGGATCGAGGGAAAAAAATTGTGGTCTGTGGAAAGGGCTTAGCAGAAGAAAAATTTTTTTTATATGATTTTTTTTGCTATTTTTATTACTAAATGCTATCAGAGATAAAAAGATAGGTAATAGCATGGTTTAAATAAGCAGTTACATTTATTTTTAGATATATATTCGTTTTGAATATCATGACCACCAATATTTACCATATTCATGGTTTTTAAGTATAGTTCGATTTTGAAAATTAAAGAAAGGAGATTGAAGATCGGTCAACATTAATAAGCACCATCTAGCACTCATGAATAGCTAGCGCCGCCACAAGGTTGTCGGTAAAATTATTAATCATTCTGTCCGAATCTTGGAGTAACTGTACTACTTGTCGTATAGAAATGAATTACCAGGGTGTAACATGATCATAGGGCTTTCGTCGCCACACTATTTCCGTTCTGAAGAGAAAATTATTTTGCTCAATTTGCAACTAAATAGTATTTTGATTGGATATTTCTTCTATCTGCCAGCAATGCTGATATTTGGCATGCCGCCGCCACCAACTTTTCAATCGCATTGCCCAAATCCACCAAATTGAATGTGGTGGCGGTGGTTTTGGGGTTAAGCAGGGGTAGTGCACGGGGGTGACACCTATTTTGAGACGAAAATAATGTCGATGAAAGCCAATGACAAGATTTTATCATCATTATTGTCAGCGTTATCATCGAGCTGCTTCATCCAGATGAAATGCAGAAAAGGACCAAGGCAATTATTCTCAAATTCCAAAGTTATTTCATAACATAATTTATTTCTTCATTACCCGTAGAAATATCGCTCATGCTTCTACAAATATATGTATTCTCATTCGATTCTCAACACATACATAAAATAAGACCGACAATTTTACCTCCATTAGCATAATCATTTTTTAACGACACAAAGCCTTCTTGATGAATAATGAAAAGCAATGAAGAAATACAATATTCACTTTCGAAATCTTCCATTTGATTTCAATATTCAAAATCATATTTACTTGCAATTTTTGTGAAAAAACTATTTACTGTCAAGCTCCAATCTTATTTACAGATTGAATCAACATTTTTTTAAAAACAATTTTCAATTATTTTCTAAAACTATAAATTATTCTTTCATATGCTTTTCTTTTCTCCTTACGACTTTAAGAATCGATAAGCAATCGAAATGCTACATAGACTTACGCAGATAATGTGATGAAACAGATCTGCTAGATTAAATTCATAAATTCTTTTTGTTTTCATCGATAAATACCGGCATTTTGACTATATTCATATCTATTGCTATGATGTGCATCGTTATTTGAAATTCAAATTATGAAGCTAATCATACTGATGTTTGGACAAGATCAGCAGAGCTATATGACACCCTATAAGTGTTGAATTAGATGAGCTAGGATTCGACCTATTCTTCAAGATTGCAGGGTCCCCCCTCGTTTTGATCAATGGATTCATTGGTGGTATAGATGTCAGTTTTTAGTGGAACGTGGCTGCAATTTTGCGTATTCTTTTCTAAACTACATTTTCTTTAATCTAAGTACTCTACAGGCATGTTCCTCACAATATTGAGGGAGCGCCTTGAAAAAATTGAGAGGAGTATCTAAATTAAAAAATGTAGTTTATGCTTATATATTTTATTATTTTTAATATCTTAAGCCTATATATGTGATTTTAAAAAAATTGATTAAATCAAAGACAATACATTTTATAAAACAAATATTATTAAAATCTATTCCTATTATCTGAAGGAGGACCTCGCGTTGTAGCTGTGCTGAGCCATTTTTTGGATAATTCCATTCGTATCAAGTCCATATTCTTCATATTTCTGCAACGCAATTCCATACCACATCATTGCAACTTTGTCATCTCTTGGGAACTTCGTTCCATTAGCAAACAGATCGCCTACATATTCATGCATCGCTCCACTCTCTTCGCTCATATTCAAGGCCTGAGCAGCTCTTCTTGCCCATGTTTTGTCGTTATAAATGACAGCGAGATGCAATAATGCAACAGGATCAAGTGGACATCGAGAAAGATATATAACACCTGATTCAGCACGCTCCGTATTAACTAATCCATGGAAAAGAATCAAACCAATCATTAAATTCGCTGTGTCACTGCCTAAAATTGCAGCCTTTCCAAATAGTTCTAATGCATAAACAGAATCTTCGAGAGTCAAACAAACAAAGGCTGCTGTGCAAAGATCTGTTGCATTCTGAGACTTACACTTAGCTCTAAACAAGTGGCTCTCACATAAGCCTCTTGGTTTGAGGCTCTGCAAGTGCTGTAAAACGGATTTGCACATTGCAAGATTGCGACGCTCGAAATTTGGACTTGCTAACTCAAATGCTTTCAAAAGGAGCTGCGTTGGTGTACTTCCAGCAATTGGCGATGGAGAACTAAGAAGACGAGCCGCTGAACTCAATCCCGGATTATCACTTTTAGATACAGAAACAATTTCATACTCATTCAAAATCGGTCTATATTCGACTGATGGCTGTGCAGGAAGGAACTGTGATGCCATCTTATAAGGCTCAGAGAATGTTAGCAAAGAAATAGCATCAGCTAGTTGCGGGAATTCAAGGCGATCCGTGAGATTGGCTTTGAGCAATGGCGAGAAAAAGTATTTCTTCTCTTTCAAGAAACTATATCTCGTTGCTACAGAGAGCCACTGTATGAAAGAAACAACCATATTGCTGCTCCTGTATATAACAAGCAGCGAATTTGCAGATGCCTGAAGGCCCTGTGATGCACACCATCTGTGCCATTTAATTGATAATTGCGTTTGACCGAGATTTTGAAGAGAACTTGCTATGAAGCCAGCAGCGAGTACTGATTTAGTTTTCGCGAAATATGCATTGAAATAAACGAGAGCTCTTCGATAATCATTGTGCTGATAATATAATTCGCCTAAATAGTAATTTGCTTCGAGAGATCCGCTCCTTATCGCGCGCATAAACCATCTGATGGCCGTTAATATCGGTCTGTCGTCTGAATCAGGAAGTGGCGCTGTGTTAAAGGCACCCATTGTCAATCTTCCAAGCAAAACCATTGCATTCTTGTTCCCTTGGCTCGCTGACTTCTGCAGCCAGTGCCTTGCCGTGTAAGAATCGTTTGTTGATAATGCTAAAATTCCTAAAAATAGAGGAATGTCGGGACTTTCGAGGTCTGTCAATAGAGAAAGGAAAACTGATGCGCGTAATGATGATTTCTTTGCGTTTTGATTGTCTTCATTTAAACATAAAAATGCTAAATCTGTGAAAAGCTGAGATTTCTTCTCCATATTAAGGTCAGACGCATTATTGGTCAGAGCATACTCCAAATGATAAAGCTGGTCATCGAAATTCGGATGTTTGTGATGAACAACTAATAAAGGTGATGGAGTAACAAGCATAATTTATGATGTCAAATTAACCAACACTGAGAGAAAATATTTAAAATTTGTTTTTATAAGCTGACGAATAAAAAAAAACATAAAATAAAAAAGAAAGAAAATGAATTAGATTGCTGGCCATTCGCCTGAAATGAAGTTGTAAGGTGTTGGGCCGACGGCGAAGCTCTCAATGAGAGAATCATCGAAACGGCGATTGAATTTCATGAAACCCTTTTGACAGTTGGTACCACCATTAACGTACCTTGTTGGTTTATTCTCGCTGCTCTGGTAAGCAGCGTCGTTAGCTGCAATACCTTCATATGGAATACCGAAATTGCATCCAAGGTGTGGAGAAACCCACCACCAGCGGGTCTTTGTATCGCTGATGTTGACTGTTGTGTCTAACTCACCCCAGCCGTAGATTGTGACATCGAGCATACCGAGGATGTCTCCAGAGTCATCGGCTGATGAATAGACGTCATCAGAGTATGTGAACAAGTTGGCGCGGACGAGGATCGAAGATGTAACTGGGCCGACCTCAAATAGGTGGGATTTGATCCATCTCCAGTTATAAAGGAAATAAATTGGGCACTTTGACTCTTCAGCATCCGGATCGCAGCTGCCTGTGAGAGCAAAAGAGCGGGAGCATCCTGTTGTTCCTGGATAACAGCCTGCTGAATTAAGGCAAATATCCTTTGTTAATTCTGCGACAGGAGCCTGAAGGTTTGATGTTCTTGGGCTTGTAGCTGATCCTGGGTCATCCCAACGGACATTCTCTGGAATCTTTGTCTTCCAGAATAACGAATATGCTTGAACTGAAGATCTTTCTATGCAAGCATCACCGAGCAGATCGCAGTCCAACATGAACTGGAGTGAGAAATTCATGAACCTGCTGGCCCAGCGACCAACAGAAACAGACATAGCTGATGTAACTGAAGGAGCCCATGAAGAACAAAGTTGTTGAACATCAAAGATTGGCACCTGATATGTTCTTTCTTCGTTTTGTGTAGCACCAATATCATTCTTCCAAATACCGGCATATGTATAGTTTTTCATTGATGTGTATCTTGTTTCGTCTGCGCCAACGGGGATAGCGGAACCTTGCTTCCTTGGCACAGCGCGGACCGGTGAAAGGAACTTTTTAGCATCAGCGATAGTCAATTTCGCAAATTGAGGATAAAGAGAGGCTTTGAACGTAGACTTTGGATCATTATTGATGGCATCGACAAGCTCTTGTGTAACGAGTGGATCCATGTCATTTACTTTGGATAAAGTAAAAGACAATAAAGCGAAAAACATCCAAAAAAACTAAAGTGACAAATTTTCTACCGGAAAAAATTCACAGAATTCTACGGTAGACTTCTTTGTTGATTCTGGTGCTGCAGGTAGTGCGAATTTTGAAAAATTTGGCTTTCTATCATCGCTTTACAACAAATGTGATATCTGTCTCTAAAATTGTGTTGTGAATCTGAATAACTACAGGGGGTGGAACTCAATCCGAGCGCCACAAATTCTAGCATAGTGCCCTCTGAATTATGAATGGTGATGGAATCTTTCATGGCGAATCTCTAACTCTGCTTAGAGGTGAGTGTCATTCCAAAATTTCAATAAGTCTGTCTGAATTCTAAAACATCATTTTGAGATAATATATCACTGTATTAGATATTTGTGATATCAATATGATAGTATTTTGAGGAAATTAAGTCACAAAAAGGAAATTTTATTTAAAAAGGTTATTCAAAATTAACAGGAAGATCTGAGAGTGACACAGCATTATCCACTAGCATCGTGCATCATATCTTTTTCTTTTGTTAAGATTCTGCAGTATTTTATACATTAGACTATCTAGAATGTATAATACATTACATTCTGTTATTTTTTTTTAACTATCACATATGCTTGAGATCCTATAAAATCCATATTTTTCGAAATTTGATTTATTTTTTTGGACTTGATTTTTTTTGAAAAATTGCTTTTTCAGATGTTTATATATCGGTTTGGCTAATATTTTGGCTGCTACACTCTTCCCTGATCATTCTCAACTCAGTAGTGACCAATTGGAAGCTTTTGCGAAGCTTCCCAGGTTCACTAAGTTTCCAAACTTCTATTTGGAAGAGTTGAGCACGTTTTCCCCGATACAAAGATACATTGCGACTGCGTGATACAACGATGCAACCTACAGGGCTAGAGAACCTATTTACAACTAGCCTCAGATGAGGCTTTGACAACATGCTTGAAACGAACAGGTGAAGGCTACAATTGGCTTCCTGGTCAAGCAGGGTGGAAGTGTTCCCTTTATTTCACTCGCCATGGAAGCCCGCATCAAGACCATGATTCACGTCCGAGCATTGAATCATAATTTTTTAAAGACGTAGTCCATGATCATTCTTCCAGGCTTGCGCCTTTTGGCATTACACACACAATGTGCACTCTGGCCAACAAAGTTGGCCTCCGTGCACGTGTTTAACAGTGTTTTTTTGTTTTTGTGGGGCTTCAATTTTAAAAAATTTGTGTTTTTGAAGGTTTGGTTGAACACACACACAATTCTGCCCTCTGGCCAACTTTGTTGGCCTCTGTGCACGTGTTAGACAGTGTTTTTTTTTGTTTTTTTTTTCTCTCACTTTGTTTTGTCCCGGGATAGAGGACCGGGTCTAAAATTCATTTTAACTGTTTTTTTTCGTTTGTTTTTCTCATTTTCTTTTAACTGTCTGGGGTGTCCTGGGTCATAAAAGAGTTTATATATTAATTGACAACAGACATTTGACAATATGTATAAACAATATAAAAACAAACAAACGTTTGAAAACAACTCTAAACAATAAAAACAAACAAACGTCTGAAAACAACTCTAAGCACGGCTCTAACAAGTGTTGTCAGAATGTCATGTTGTCAACCTTTTTAAAACTTTTTTCTGACCCGGTCCACCAGGACACTCAAAACAACATATTAAAACACACCCAGTTAGTAATTAGATGTTCGCAGAATCCACGACTGCGCCGTGTCTTCTCCGAACATCTTTTTATATAAAGTTACGACAAAAATAGTTTTACAAGTTAGGTTCCCCCTATATAGAAAATAAATTTTTGAATTACTTACAAAACT
>JALKBU010001161.1:0-15607 GCA_023091735.1 Trichomonas tenax | reverse complement strand
TAAATTATTTTCAAAACTGAATACATTTTATAAAGTCAGGAATTCCAAAATAAAATTAACGTTAGTTTTGTAAGTAATTCAAAAATTTATTTTCTATATAGGGGGGGGGGGGACCTAACTTGTAAAACTAACTCTGTCGTAAATATATTTAAATAGATGTTCGTGGAAGCCACGGCGCAGTCGTGGATTACGCGAACATCTAATTACTAACTCAAGAAAAAATTTTGATACCCAAATTGTGCAAAAAAACGACGGATGTCAAAATTGTGATATTTGAATGACCTATAATCGAAATGGAAACTTTAAACCATAGCTATAATGCTTAAATTTGATAGGGTTTATAATGATGTTATTATAACATTTCAACTGATTCTCTATCTTTCTGCTCAAAACATACCCTTGCACACCCTATATAAATCTCTTTGTATTTATAGTCACTTACTCATTTTGATCAACTCGGACTCATATATTATTTCGAAAATTAAAATCTCGAAGTTAACCTCTCAAAATCGTCTCATAGTTATAAACACCTCAACTTGAGTTGATGTTTTGGACAGCTCACTTGAGATCTCAAGAAAAATAATACTCGTAATGATATTCATGAAATAATGGTTCAAAAAGGTGGCTGCAACTTCCTTTTGTGGAAGAAAATGAGATCTTCTTTCGAAATAACTTCTATCTCGAAAACCTTTTTGAACATATCGAAATATCATTTCGATGTTGTGCTTTTTTCTTAAAAAGAAAAAAATGTAAACACTACTTGATAGAAATATGAATACCATCGTGCTAAAAGTCTTTAGATAGTTAGCATCAAAAATGATATCATATTATCTATCATAAAGGCAATCCCCCAAATTAAAACACAAATAAAATGCATACAGAAAAAATAGTAAAAAAAGAACGACTGGGTGCCCAGAGGGTACTTCAAAAGAATTAGCTACTTGCTCAACAGCTTTCAACTAACCTGGAGTTCCTCTGAGCGGTGGGTGGAATGGGTCACAAGTTGCCCTTATGGCTTGGTCATCCCCTTATTCCAATTCGTTGCCACATTTCTGCGTAAACTTATAATAACCCGCCAGTCGGCCCTAAGAGCATGAGCAGTCGGTCCTACCGCAAAGGCTTGTTGAGAGCCTTTAGACCAAATGACAAGACACCGGTCGCCCTGGCGTCTGGGTCGCGCACATCAGTTTCCAATAAATTATAATATTCGCAACTTTTTGTAAAGACAAAAAATTCGCGATGTTCTACGTCCGGATGTTTTTCGAAAAAGAAGAACACCTGTCGAAGGAGAGAACTACACAATCGCAAACAGAGGTAAAACTGCACTGATGTATTAGATCAGGAACGGACCTCGTTTGAAACGATCGATTAACCAATACTACAGTCTGCAAAAGGTTGAAACCTTTTTGTGGCCATCATGGAACCGCACATACCACTAAGTATATGTTTGAGGAACCAGTGGGGCTAAATTCTTATCAGCTAGCAGCGTCATTTAAGAATCCAGTCATAATTTCAAAACAGCTGTTCAAACCATCAGCAAAATGTCTTTTTTGCCTACTGGCGATTGGCCTGGAAACTATGGATAAACCGACAGTCCCCTCGGGTCGTTGAACGATCCTTAATTGGGTAAAGTCAACCTTTAAATAATAAAATCTGCGAAAACTTGATGAAGATCGTCCGTTTGTGCAGCGCATTGATAATCATCGACATTGAATGTATCATATGTCTCATAACCATTGACTACAACAGGGTTGATTTCATCACTAGGAGGCATCGCATCAGGAACTATTTCTGGGCTAACTCCAGTTTGACTCTGACTGGAAATTAGACAATTAGTAGTTTGAGCTTTCTCTACTCCAAGGAAATCTCTGATGATCTCGCAGAATTTTGGTCCAGGTTCAAACTGGCTGATTACCGATGAAGGATCTTCCTCCGTCGTGTCTGCATTCGAGAGGAGCCGCTCAATTTGTGTAAAATGTAAAGCTAAAAAAAATCCGATATTTGGGTGTGACAAAGTTGATTTATATCTGTCCCAGTTCCTGTAGATGAACATTACGAACTTGCGATTAAGAAGTAATGTGTCAAGCTGTGAGAAATGCAAACAAAACCACTTGAAAAACGTATCATGATTAATTAAGTCTTTGAGTTGTGGCCAGATGTCTGCGAGGAATGAAAGCATTCCCTTTCTTGTTCGCCAGTCCGTGCGAACAGTTGGAATGTTGAATTCCGTTGATGAAATTCTCACTAATAAATACAAGAAATCTCTGCGTAAATGCTTTGAGAATTTGCGCAGGAATTTCTTCATTAGTTCGACAATGTGAGAGTTTTTCTCTAACTTTTGATTAACAAAAGCACGCGCTTCAGCTTCTTTATTCATATTTATAAAAATGGGTTTTGTAAACAAGAAAAATTTTTGAAAAATTGAGAGGGACAAAAATTTCTTCACAAATTTATTTTCTGACATTTGTTTAAAACTCTTTGCATAACAATATTCCAGATTTTCGAAAATATAACAAAAGTGACATTCATCAACATTATTTTTCCTGCAAAAATTTAAATCAAGTTTTAATAAATGATATTTTATCTGTAGATCAATTGCGATATGGTGAGTCTATATATTGATGAATGAATCATTTGGCAAAAAATATATTTCCAGCACAAAATTATTTTTTGATTTGATCAATTTTGATTATTGAATCTTATAGTAGTTGTTCTATAATATATGCTCTATATATTGTTTTTGATTCATACATCAATTCAATTTTCATTAAGTATTTCTCCAATTACCATAGTTTTTAAGAATTAGACAACAATACAAACATTTATTTCTATCATTTCACCATATTCTCATGCTTCAAATTCTTTATTTTAATTTCTCATATTTCTAATGTTTTGCTCTGATTTATGCAAATTAATTAGCGTCATGAAGATGTATCAAATTGTTGACAATAAGGTTTGTTTTCAATAATAATAATCTCAAAAAATTGTTTTTGGAGGTGGATAATCCGCCAACAAGTAGTACTAGAAGACAAAAGAACATAGTTTAATAGTAGAGAGTAATAACTCAATATTTCCGCAAAATATATAAAAATTAACAGGTGCATTTCTTTTTCTTGAGATCGCTTCCTATCTGGAATTGATGTAAAGGATCCTCTTTAATGATGGAAGCAATTGATTGATCATTAGCAATTAAATCGAATAATTCGGCAACGCCTTCTCCTGTTTTAGAGGAGAGTTCTGTAAATATTTTTGCTTTGATTTCTTTTGCGTACTCGTTTCCCTCTTCAAATGAAACAGCTCTTTCACTTTCAAGATCTTTTTTGGCTCCAACGACAACAAGCATTACTTCATCCTTGACATTCCTAGTTAGAAGTGTATGAAACTCTCTGAGTTCACGAAAACTATCTTTATTTGTAATATCATAAACAAAAATTGCAATCTGAGCATTTCTAAAATAAATTGGAATGATAGATCTGTATTTTTCTTGTCCAGCAGTATCCATCAATGCGAATTTTATAATATCATGTTTAGCATTTCGAATACTAATTGTGGCTGTTGTTGCTCCAATCGTTGGAGAACTCAAATCATTGAATGTGTGGTCTACTGCGTAAAAAACAAGGCAGGTTTTGCCGACACCGCCCGCGCCCAAAAAAATGGTTTTGATTGGATCCATGAAAAAAATGAAATGAAAAACATTTTATCGAAATTCGTTAATTACACTCTCCGTAAGCAAATTAGCAGCTAATCTTTAAGTTATGAACTTCCTAAAGCTGCTATTTTTGGAAAATAATTCAATTTTTTTTTTAATTGACTCAACGCATCGGAATTAGACACGCATAGTCACAGGTATTGAAGTCTCTGAAGTTAAGTGGCTCATCATAGATATTAAAACATTTTGTCGATAATATGAGAGCCGTTTACCGTGCCATCATGTAATAGTTAGATAACGTTAAGTTGTACTGAATGACAAAGTGAATTCTTCATTTCCACATTTCAAACAATGTTTTGCTCAAAATCGGGCAAATCATTGCGTTTAGACCATCATTAAGTATTAATTCCAAAGAATCTACTTAATTTAGTATGCTGTTAGATTGACATCTGACAATTATTCACTTTTTGCACAAAAATGTTTTGATTTCAAATAAAAATAAAAGAGTAAGCAATGATCCTGCACAATTTGATAAAAATCTATTGAGGTTTATCCCTAACCGGTGTGATACGTGTGACTTTGTCATATTTGCGCAAAAATATTGTGAACATAAATAGAAATATCGAATTTAACACTAAGAATACAATATTTTTTTCAAATATAATCGATGCTTATCTATGGCCGGTGTGATATGTGTGATTTCATCATATTTGCACTAAATATTATGATCAAAAATCAAAATATCAAATTTAACACTAAGAATACAACACATAATCAAGAGTATTCGAGAATTATCTATAACAGGTGTAATGCGTGTGACTTAATCTTTTTTGTCCAAAAATATTGTGAATCACAAATAAAAATATCGAATTTAACACTAAGAATACAACAATTAATCAAGAATAATCAAAGTTTATCTATAACCAGCGTGATACGCGTGATTTCGTCATATTTGCACAAAACTATCTTGGTGTACAGAAAAAAGGCCTAATTTTGACAACAAATAGGTCTATTATGCGATAAAAATGCCAAAAATCGAGTTTTGTTAAGATTTAAAATGGAAAAACTTCGATCACTTTCAAAATTAATAATGTCTGAAATCGCAGAACTCGCTGAATTCACGAAGAAAAACGTCATCCACCAGACGAACAACGAGAACGTCATCTTCAGGACTTCCTGCGCCTGCTTTGGCGAGAAAACTTCTGCGACTGGAGAATGTTTATTTACATCTAAAAAACTGATGTTTGTGCCTAAAGCATCCAAAAATATGTGGCTTGCGCTCATCCCGTGGAACTCCATCCTAAAAATGACACAAGTCACAAGGAGAGGCCTTGAAAAAGGCGTTTCTATGCAATTTCAAAACGAAAAATCAGTAATTATCTCACAAATGTACAACAGGGACATTTTCTGGTCTTACGTGTTACTTCTTACCGATGCAACAAAGACAGAAAAGCCTTCTTATGGCTTAATTAAACGTGATGACACAGAAGTTATGCGAAAGTTAACAGTTTTGAGGGCCCCTCATACATGGGAGGATGTTATCGTAGGAAACATCGGCAACATAATGAAAATGCTGAAATCGTCAGAATTATGGTCAGATGCCTTGAAGGTATGTGAATGCGTCGACGTTGTTATTGGAAACTGGAACAAGACGAAAGACGGCATTTCGCGAATTATTCAATATCAACAGCCATTATTCCAATCTGTTTCTGTTTCTTCGCATCATTCATTGATGAAATCAGGAGACACGTGCACACTCGAGCTCTTCATGTCATTTTCGAGATCAGCTCAGCAAGGCTTCCTTCACGTTCCTGTTCAATTCTACTTCAGAACGAAAGAAGACAAACTCATCTATAGATGTGCGTATTCGCTTGACTGGATCAAGGAAACCTGGGACCGTGAATTCGTCGAAGCTGCTGTTTCCCGCCATATTATGATGATTTATAACTTCATCAAGTCTAAGGTTGTGAATGAGCAGTTTAATGAACTCCAGTTCGAAGGGCAGTGGAGAAAGCACCAAACATATGTCATTGTTCTCATAACGCTTCTTATTGCGATATTGTTAACATTCTTCTCACCAAGAGACCTTAACTGGTATCGCGTGTTGGCAGGATTCATAGCACTGTTCTTCTTCTTTGTTGTTTAAATAAAAACTATTTGTCAATTTTTCAAAATCTCATTGCTAAACATTCCAAGATTTCAAATGCTCGAAGTTAGCAATCATGATGTTAATATTGATAATATCATCTTTTGAAACGCAAGACATCAGCTCTGAATAGCTGCCATTCATTTCACAATCAAAGTGTGATTTCAAATAACATTCAAGATCGTTTTAATGTGTGAAATCAAGATGTTGTGTCTAATAATGGTGATAACTATAAAGCATACATTATATATATTTAATATCGATGACGAGAAAACGAGGTTCGATGATGTCGTATCAAAATATGAGATCGATCGATTTCATTTCAAAATGATGATAGCGTCTGATTACGTCAATGGGTAATCTGAAGAAATCTCTGATTTCTAAATCATGCACTTTCTAGCCAGAGAGAGGCAACTTTGAATCAGAGAAATTTTGTCAATTTTTTTTGTGGTGTTTTTTCTCGAGTTGCAAAAATGCTCCACTTATCTGTGTAGAGAGTGTTCAATGTTCTGAAAACAAGAAACATTAGAGGCAGACAGATTCTGAACATATCAATAGTAAAGAATAGAATCATATCTATGATTAATTACTGATATGATATGTTGTCACTCCTGTCTATAACAAACCATATCTTGCAAAGCTTAGGATCTTAGTTCACACGCATATATAAGGTAAATCATAGAATTTACATGTTTTATAAATTTTGTAATACTTCGAAAAACACATTATTTTTAATTAATCAAACAAGAATTATATCATAAAGCTATGATAAACGTAATAAAAAGAGGTATGGAAAGGGGTTTTTTTTCTTATTTTGGCTCGAAACTTTGGTTACATAATGCACATACTAATGCTAATATATACACCAAGTTTTGGGTGAAAAGCTGCGGACAATCTTGAGATACGCATTTTCGTATCATTCTTCTCAATGGAAAAATTTTCATAAAAATTTATTTTTTAAATTGGATTTTTTCCGAAACATTTAATCTTTTGAGCCCATAAATGCATGATTTCGCAATTCTAAAGCAACTGATCGTTATTATTTTGGATGTAGTTTCGTTTTATGATTAAAAAATACACAAGATTATTAATATTATTTCCTTTAAAAAGCTGATCTATGTAGTAAAACATGGTAAACAAACAATTTTATTGAATATGCAATAATATCAAGCCTTCTCAGCTTGCCTGGAAATGAAATCTTGTAGCTTGTCATGGAGAATCGATTGTAATTGATCAACAGTAATTCGAAAACTTGCTTCTGCAGGACTAGAAGGTTCTGCAGCGGCACCGTCTGTAGTGCTTTCTTCTTCTTGAGGCTCTACATACGCATCATCTGGCTTCTTTTGGGCCAATCGTGCCATAATTCCAACGCTATTCATTTGTGTTGATAACCGTCGAGAGATTCTGATGGGTGTTGAATGTTTGAAAAGCTTGTAGAAATATTGTTCGAATGTTTCCCAGCCTTGCTCGTTATTCTCTGGATTGTGACCTGGAGGATGATTACCGCATAAAGAAAGAATACAATTGACAATCCTTCTCCGATCAAATTCTAACAGAATATTACGTGAACGAAAGGATTCATTAAAGTTCCTGCTGAATCTCCTCTACGTTCTGGATGTTTTTTGAATTTTCTGTCGTTTTTAAACGCTTAATTAAAAAAAAACATCCAGAATTTAAACGCTTAATTTTTTTGAAGATGCAACAGCTTAGATTGTTCATGTCTTTCTTGTGCTTTCAATTCATTTATTTTCCTAACATATTCTTCGTATTCCTTCTTAACGCTTTGTCTGACTTGATCGGCAAGTTGTGTAAATAATTTTTGTGCAGGGATATGTTGGTGCATTATTTGAATGGTACCCTGTGAACTTTGGATAAAATCATCTAATATAGTTTCGTTTTGTGGTTCGCTGAAATATAAGATATAGGATTTAAACATTTATGGCACTTTTTAAGGAAAAAACTTAGAAAGTCTTCATGATTCCCAAGAGGAACACGAAAATTCACATCTTAGCTTGTAATAAAAAATAAACGGTAAAATTTTGTATTTGATATTTTCTTCTGGCTAACAAAAAGCTACAGTAGTTAACGTATAAATTAGCATTTAGGAGTAGGTTATAGTTCTTTAGTAACAAAGGAAAAGTCGGGATACATTTTTAGAAAAATATATTTTAAAATTTGGTATAGCTTTGATGAGCGCATTGTACCTTGCGATCAAACAGAAGATCACAGGCAAAGTCTCAGCGAAAACAAAGACTTTTGATTTCAATTTAAAATATTTGGTTATCTGTTAGAGCTAATTATGTGGCTCAATGTAAGATAAAGGAGCATGGGGTCTTGTATATGAGTAACTCTATCAGGCTCCAAATGATCCAAGCTAAGGAGCTTTAAGCAATCATCTTTATGGCCGTTAAGTTTTTAACATCTTTTCGATCGTCGTTTACACATCACACACTGCAAACTCAAAAATAAGACTTTTGCATGCCATATTTTATGTGAATGGTGGTTTATTTTAGTTTTTCTTGTGTTTTTTGAAAATTGATTTTGAAACAATCAAATTTTATCTGATTTTTAAATAACAGCAATCATATAGAATACAAAAACAGCAACAAAAAGTCTCAATACGACGAATTTAGGACAATTACGAACAAAAAACAAAAATTAAATGATTCCTAGTTTTGTCTCTTCTAGCACATTCTAAATTTTCAATTAAAAAATGTGAGAGATTTGGCTAAATAAAACCAAAAAAATGGGTGCTGGGATTTCTAAGCATGTTATGGATCCCAAGAAGGATGCAGTGAAGCTTATTGACAGAAATCTCACGGAGCTGCCGTTCGCTGTAACGGAAGATCACCCATTAAAGGCAATAAATCTTCAAAGGAATAGAATACAAAGAATTCCAACAAAACTGAATAATTTGGAGACTTTAGACCTTTCACATAACGACTTGAAGGATGTAATCGAAAAGAATATCGACGTTGAACTTCATTATCCAAAATTAATACATTTGGCGCTTACTGATTGCAATATTGAGAAACTACCGAACTGCATGAACACTCTAACGACGATTAAACAGTGTTATTTAGATAAAAACTATCTAAAAAGTTTCGAATATGATTTGCCACAGCTAGAAACATTGAGTTTGATGATTAACTACCTCACAGAAATTCCAAAAATACCTCAGTCTGTCCAAAAACTCAATATTGGCTTTAATTATATCAGAACATTAGAGGTTTCTCTTCAAAATGTCGTCGAACTCCGACTTTCAGGAAATTTGATTAACAAAGTTTCCCCAGATATCACGTTTCCGAATGTGAAACTGCTTGATTTGTCCCACAATCACATTTGTGAGCTTCCACCAATTGATAAATTGGTTCCAAACGTCGAATATCTTCAACTTACAACGAACTTTTTAGTGGAGTCACCAACGAATCTACCGGTATCTCTTATTAAATACGATATTTCATATAATATGATACCGCATATCAGAGAGTCTTTGATGCACTTAACAAACATGACTCATCTCGACATCAGCCACAATTTAATTGACATTTGTCCTGATATCCCATCAAATGTTAAATCACTTTGCACTGAATATAATGAGTTTAATAAAGCTGAGCCATTGACAAATGAGAACGTTAGATTGCTTGTCCTTATGAACAACAAGTTCGAGCAGTTCCCAGATCTCTCCAAATCTAAGGTTCAAGCACTTTGTCTCAACAACAATAACATCAATGAATTATCACATCCAGAATGCATTCCAAACACAGTTCAGCAAATCGAATTAATATCAAACAAGCTCACATCTATCATCCTTGAGTTCCTCGCACTCGAAAATCTCTCTGTTTTGAACTTAACAAATAACCAAATCACGAGGATCCCGTCTGAGATATCTAACTCCAAACTCAAGGCCCTCATGCTTGGAGAAAATCCTCTCTCAAGGCTTCCTAAATTGCCTCAAACTCTGACAGCGATATCGTGCAATTCATGCCAATTCACAGAATTCCCGGATACAGTCTACATGCTCACAAAGCTGAAGCACGTAGACTTCAGTTGCAACAACATCTCTGTTATCGCTACAATTCCTTCTGTTTTCATCAATCTCAATAATAATCAGATCACACAGTTACCAGTTATCTACAAGTCCACGGCAACGCTCCTTATCGCTCACAACAAGCTTAAAGTCGCTAAACTTATTGGAAAGGCTCTTTGCAACGTAGATGTCAGTCACAACGAAATCAAAGATCTTCAAATCGCGCCATCAAACGAAATACACATCCTCAAACTCTCCCACAACCCTGTTAGATACGAAATCAACATTGCTTTCTTCCCTAATATCGATTTTATCGATATTGTCAACACAAAGATTAAACTCGAGAATGTTAGCGCCGGTAAAAGAATCCAGGAGATTGTTCAGGACAATCTAGAAGTTCTTGCTGCTCGCGATGCAACACGCAAGGTCTTCCAGTGCCCTAAGTCAGTCGGCTACTACGAATACATCGGCGTTCGTCCAACAATGGAAGATGCACTGATTATCAGACAGATGACTAACGACATTAGACTCATTGCTGTCCTTGATGGCCACGCAGGCAACAAGACAGCCATTGTTGGCGCTCTCGTTATCCCAGAACTCTTCCAGAAGCTCGGCACATACAGCATAAACGATATCCATCTGATTATCGCTGAGCTCAACACTAAACTGACTAAGATGCAAATCAAGGATGGCGCAACACTAGCTCTCGCCGTTATCAAGAATAGAGAGATTGGTGTTGCCCATCTTGGCGATGCTCGCGTTGTTCTTGTTAAGAAGGATGGAAGCGTTCTCGAATTAACAGTCGATCACAAAGCTACAGATAGAATGGAGTACGATCTTCTCAAGGAGAAGAGGTGCTATCTCCAGTCCGGCAGAGTCAATGGCATGCTTGCTGTTTCACGTACGATCGGAGACTTCGAGTTGACCGGAGTCCTCAGGACACCAGCGGTTACTGTTCATAATATCGAAGAAGACGATTACAGACTCATTATCGCTTGTGATGGTATATTTGATGTGATGACAAGTGCTGAAGCAGGAAAGATCTGCATGATGGAGGAGAACTGTCACAGAGCTGCCTCCAGACTCGTGTCAACTGCCTTCTCACGTGGATCGCAGGATAACATGAGCGCAATCGTTGTAGAACTCATTGAGCACAAAGGCTTCTTCAGCCAATTCTTCTGAGTTATTGTTTGTTTTTGTTTTACCATCTTTTTTTTACATAAATTTTCACCTATCTAATCTATAATCATACTGGATGACTTTAGATATCAATAGTATATGAGAAGAGAAAACTTTCTATCATAGTGATTTTGGATGAATTTGAAGAGAAGAATATTATCAAAATTGAACTGGAAATAATCGTTGTGAATTTTTTATAATGAAAACAAACTTAACAATAATTCGTTTATCTTTAGCGAATATTAACACAAATTCGCCGATGTTGACAAGTGGAATTGGGAGTGCGACCATCGACAGGTCCCATTTCTCCAATTTTTTGAGCAAATTAATTCATTCATCGCAAATACAGACAACAAAACTTAGTCGATCGGTATTTACTAATTTTGCAGATCAGGCAGTCGATGTTAGCCACATTTCTTATAATAACAGAGTTTTTAATCAACCATTGAACGAAAAATTCCAACCACAAACATTATTATCGATTGAGAAATGCAGATTTTCTAGATTTAATTCAAAATCATCCGCAATTGCTTTTAACGTCAAAGGTGGCCAAATTACTTTAACATCAACATCATTTTATAATTGTTTTGCACAAAATCAAGCATCTGCACTTCAAACAACATGTGATAAAACATCAGTTCTCCTTTCTTGCTTCTCGAACTGCAATTCTAATAGTAAAATCGCTTCAATTTACGATATTAATTCATTACAAAGTTTATTCTCGGCAAATCTTATAACAGGAAGCAGCTCAGAGATTCCATCTGAACATATGATGAAAATTTCAGTATCTAAACATGATATGTCAGCAATTAACAATTCACAAATCAAAACTAGCTTTTCTATATATAGAATAGCCTCTAAAGGTGGCATTACACCGTTCAACGTGAGACTTTTTAATTTGGAAAACAGCGAATTTAATTCTGCTTTGCAAATCAGCGAAGCATCAGAATTCCGTATGACACAGTCCACATTTATCAATCTCAAAGGTAAAACTATTATTGATGCATCTATGAACAGAATTTTCCAAATTACATCTTCAGATTTCATGAATTCGAAAGTTAATGTTGCGGAAACAAAATTCACGGAAATAGATTTCAATGACTGCCACTTTGACAGTACATTTGATAATTTCACTAACTTACACATGGATAAATGCATCACAAATTACAGTAAAACGAAGCGCTATAAAATCACGCCAATATATTCGCAGTGTTGGTCTGCTGTATCCGCAGTTCAAGACATAAGTCGCTGGACCATCGGAAGAGTCTTCAGCACGATCCTTCTCATCATTGTTTTCGTTGTGGCAATTGCCTGTGCGATCAGATTCATCAGATTGAACTTCTTCGAAGATACCGCAGAAAGAGATGTTCTCGAGCGCTTAAATGTATTCGAAGGCGATGAAAATCCACAGATCAAGATGATGCTCATGGACATCAGAGATGGAAAGCCAGTGTCGAAGGTTGGCGAGAATACTGAAACTGATGTTCTCAAACTCGAAGTTGAAGATGAAAACGCACTTGCACAAAATGTATAATGTTATCTATTCTTTCTATTTGTCATAAATTAATTAAATATATATCTCTATAGCCATTGAATACAAAATTTGTACTCATATGATTTTTTTTCCCTGAGTATATTAACTCTTTCATTATTCACTATGATTAAGTCAGACTTTATCATTTACTGCCTTAAGAATTTCGGCAATGATGTTTGATAATCAAATTTCCAAATTAGCCAAAGTTATATCAATGAATTCATTGAAATGACTTTATTTAATCAATAAAAAATTTTTATCAGCAGAGTGAATTGCAGAAGCAGATACATGGAAACCTCTGGTTCCAAAATGCCTAATTGCTTATGTATATTATATGTAGTTATGAAAAATCTAAGGTCACACTATGTTACATGTTATTAAATGGAAAATATATAAAAATGTGTTTGCAACTAGTTAATTGAAAATTTAAAGATCATAAAAGATGAGCAACAGAGTTGTTAAGTAAAAACATTATTGCAAGCTCAGCATAAAGATTGATAATTTAGGAAATGATTTTTGTCGCGTAAATATTTACATGACAAATATCCGTTTATATTTTGAGAAGTCATTTGAGAATGCCGCAGTATTCAAGGACTCACAGGAAATACATCCATATCATTGTACCGCGCGCGCTCTGCTTCCTCGTCTTGTTTTATTTTTTCTATTTTTACACTCCGAATTCGATCTTGAAACCATATTACTTCAGGTACGACACGTTCCACGATAACTACTTAGCGTATTGTCAGGAGACGTTTGGCAACATTTCATTCTTATTTTCGAAAGATCTTTCAGAAAAAGCAATAGCAAATGCGAAAAACACAACAAGCTGCTCATTATGCAACAGAACTAGAATAGATACAACTGGAAATAGCGATTACAATGATGTTTCTTTTTCATTTTTGTTTGGAAAGAAATATCCGAATGTTTTAACGTGGGTAAGAACGCTTAGATCAACTGGATGCAAATGCAGTCTTGTTTTTGTCGCTACAACCGAATTTTTATCTACTATCGACATTTCTGTTAGATATGACTTAGAAAGATGCGGTGTTACATTGATAGAAATACCATACTTCAGGGATAAAGTCTATAAAGAGCCGAGAACAAGCAGAAAAATACTTGAATATTTGTTTATGAAATATCAAGGCTCTTATTTCAACAGAATCATGATTTCAGATCTCTTTGACACGATATTCCAGAGGGATCCATTCAGGCCCGAGATTCCTGATGATAAAGTCGCTCTTTCAATCGAAAGATGCGTTTTCAGTAACCACATGTGGATGCTTAATACAAATGCAAAAAGCTTTGGAATTGGTGCATTCAGCCCATTTTGGCATCTGAAATTCATCATAAATGGCGGCTTTTGTCTTGGTCGAATGGATTTAGTTTTTCAACTTTATTACACACTCCTCAGTCAGCCAAACTTCTTCCAGCCAGAGTCCAACGATCAGAGTTTCCTCAACTATATCATTTACTACTCCCTATTCTCAGATGTTTTCGTAGATTTTGATATGAAATATTACGCATCATTGTGTTACTCAGTATACGAACTTAATCCACGAAAAGATTCTTTCATATATGATCACGACACAAAGCATGCTCCTGCTGTTCTACACCAGTTTGATAGAATTTGCCCAGTCACAAAATATTTGAAGAACTTCTGTCCAGCAACAAATCTTAAAGACCCAGAACCATACAGTAGAGACTATGGCTTCCAGAAATGCCACGAACTAAGGACAAGTAACATTAGAACATTCATTAATACATCTCATGAATTTATACCTTCATGAAACATTTTTTTTGTTTTTATATTAAAATTATTGTTTGAAAACATTAACAAACAAAATAATATAGGGTGTCCGGAGGTGCGTGCGTATCTCGAGGCCAGAGTGTGCTAGAAAGATTCTGATTGCATAAGATTATAGTTTAGTCATAGTACATACCTCCATTCTTAACCACCCAGTCTAATCTTGTAAGCCACTCATTAAAAACGTTTTGCAAATTTTTTTGAGGATTTGCCTTGCAAATTTTCTCCACTTTTTCCAAAACCTCTTCGCCAGACTCACATGATACTCCTTTTAAACTAAGTTTGATATCACCGAATATGTAGAAGTCTGAGGGTGCTATATCTGGTGAATAAGCTGGGTGAGAAAGGATATTGATGCCGTTGCGCTGGCAAAAATCTTTGACACATTTTGCAGTATGGGGTCTGGCATTGTCCATATGGAGATGGATGACTGTTTGACGACTCCAATTAGTAATAAACATGTCGCACTATGTCGACTGTGCCACCAAATTGCGAAATGTTAGTAATGTGACACTTTACACGTCAGACCTTGTCAGAGTCAGCGGTGGATACTTGGGTCCCCCCATGTAGGGATTAAAGTTTTCATTTCTTTCAAAACAAACGTTATTATTGATTTTAAAACTAATGACTATATAAAATATGATCAGTTTTAAATTTATGATATCATTTATGTTATCATGTGTGACTTAAAACTATGTCAAGGTGAAGAAATGAGTTAGTAATAAGATGTTCGCATCGCTCGTAGCTTCGCCACGAGTTCTGCGAACATCTTTTTCATATAATTACCGAAATCACAAATTACAAAAGCAATAATTTATTAATACTAATATTTACGACAGAGTTAGTTTTACAAAATAGGGTCCCCCATATAGAAAATAAATTTTTGAATTTTTACAAAATTAATGATAGAATTAATTTTGAAACTACTGATAATATAGAATCTATTCAGTTTTTAAAATAATTTATGACTAACAAAAACTAATGAAAAAAAGCAAAAGGATTTAAAAAGTCAGAAATTTGAAAAAATAATTTTAGTGGTTATTAGAAGAATTTTAATGTTTTACCGTAATTTATAAGTCAAGATAAGAATTTATGAAGTCATAAATTTGAAAAATAATTTTTGACTAATGAACAAACAAATTAACTAACTAACTAACTAACTAACTAACTAACTAACTAACTAACTAACTAACTAACTAACTAACTAACTAACTAACTAACTAACTAACTAACTAACTAACTAACTAACTAACTAACTAACTAAC